>JAQZBX010093108.1:0-12191 GCA_029593785.1 Cabassous unicinctus
TACGTTTTAACCCTCTTCCTCCCCCTCCTCGTTTTTTTTTTTGCTGGTTTTGTGTGTGTGTGTGTGTGTCCATTCATTGGGCAATTCTCTGTGTCTGTTTCCTGCCCTCTCCACTCATCCTTCTCCTCCTGTCTTCACCAGGATTCAATCCTGGGAACCTCCGATATGGGAGAGAGTTGTTCTGCCACCTATGCCACCACAGTTCCTGGTTTGTTGGGGTGTCTCCTCCTGGCTTTCCCCTGCATCTCTCTCCTGTTATGTCATCATTTTGCTGCGTGGTTTGGTGGGGCATTGCAGCTCACCCGCTCGTGGGACCTGGCGGTGCACCTGTGCACCTTCTATATTTTTCTTTATTTTACTGGGTGTTCCCGGAGGATCAAACCCAGATCCCTCCATATGGGAAATGGACACCCAACCATTTGAGCCACATCTGCTGCCCTCTTCTATTTCTTTTACAGTCTGTGGTTTGTTTATGTATTTCCAGAATTTTGTCCACTTCATCAACATTGTATAGTTTTTTGGCATACAGTTGTTCATAGTATCCTCTTATGATATCTTTCATTTTTGTTAGGCCATGGTAATGTCTCCCTTCTCATTTCTGATTTATTTATTTGCATCTTCTCTTTTTTCTTTGTTAATCTAAGGTAAGGGTCTATCAATTTTGTTGGTATTGTCAAAGAAACAACTTTTAGTTCTGTTGATTTTCTCTATTATTTTTAATTCTCCATTTCATTTATTTCTGCTCTAATGTTTATTATTTCTTTTCTTCTTTTTGCTTTGGGATTGGTTTGCTGTTTTATTTTCTAATTCCTCCAGGTGTGCAGTTAGGTCCTTGATTTTAGCTCTTCTTTTTAAATATAAGCTTTCAGGGCTATAAATGTGCCTCTCAGCACTGCCTTTACTGTATCCCATAAGTTTTGATATGTTGTGTTCTAATTTTCATTTGTCTTGAGTCATTTAATTTTTTCTCTTGCAATTTCATCTTTGACCCAATGATTATTTAAGAGTGTATTGTTTAATCTCCATGTATGTGTGAATTTTCCCTTTTTCTGGCTGTTACTAATTTCTGACTTTATTCCATTGTGAACAGAGAAAATGTTTTGTATGATTTCAATGTTTTTAAATTTATTGAGTTCTGACTTATGACCCAACATATGGTCTATCCTGGAGAAAGATCTATGAAGTCTTGAGAAGAAAGTATATCATCCTGTTCGGGGGTGTAATGCTGTATAAATGTCTACTAGGTCTAGTTCATTTATCGTATTTATTAAAGCTCTCAGTTTCCTTATTTATCCTATGTCCATATATTCTATCTAATGCTGAAAACGGAATATGGATGTCTCCAACTATTATTGTAGTGACATCTATTTCTCCCTTTAGTTTTGCCAGTATATGTACTCCGGGGCACTTATGCTAGGTGCATGTGGCAGTTTGAGATTATTTATGAATTCCAAAAAGAGAGATTATGTTTGTAAATGAAGCTATTCCATGGGTATGATACCCTTTGAATGCATTAGATTCAACTGACACGTCTTGATTAAATTACCTGTTAAGATTAGGGCTTTGATTCGACCATGTCATTAGGTGGGCTAATATAAATGGACACTCACTCAAGAAGACATACGGAAGAAGAGAGAACTTGGTCATTTCTGTCTTCCCATGTGACAAAAAGGAGACGTCTCAAACATCTAAAGCCCCAGGAAGAGAGATGAGCCATTAGCCTGATAGTTTGCAGCTGAAGAGAACAGAGCAGCTGAGAAGGCCCAAGAGACCAAGCAGAGATCACCCACCATCTTGCTTTAACACGTGGAAATTGACTTTGGTGAGAAAGCGGCCTTGAGTTGGACTCCTTAGGGCCTTGTAACTGTAAGCTTTTACCCCAAATAAATACCCTTTATAAAAGCTGACAAATTTCTTGTACAGCACCCCTTTGGCTGACTAATACAGTGCATAAATATATATTATTTTTATTTCTGTTTGGTGAATTGTCTCTTTTATTAATTTATAGTAACCTTTGTCTCTTATAACAGTTTTGCATTTAAAGTCTATTTTATCATATAATAGTATCACTACACCTGCTCTTTTTTTATTGCTATTAACATAAAATATCTTTTCCAACCTTTCACTTTCAGCCTGATTGTGCCCTTGCGTCTAAGGTGAGTCTCTTGTAGACAACAAATAGATGGCCTATGTTTTTTTTTATCCATTCTATCATTCTGTGTCTTTTAATTGGGTAGTTCATTCCATTTACATTCAGTGTTACTGCTATAAAAACAATACTTACTTTGTCCATTTTATCCCCTGGCTTTCAAGTCATATCTTACTATTTTCTGCCTTTTAACCTTTTGATTTCTCTTATTTATGTTCTTCATTTCTACAATCTTCTCCAGTGCTCTCACCCTTGTCTTTTCCTTTCATGCTGTAACACATCTTTTTTTTTCCCTTAGTTTTTAAAAAATTATAAATATATATTTTTATTTGTTCAAAGATACTTATATTACAAAAATGTTACATAAAAAATAGAGGGATTCCCATATGCCCTGCTCCACATGCCTCCCACATTTTCCAACATAAGCAATGTCCTTCATTAGTGTGGTACATTCATTGCAATTGATAAATGCATTTTGGGGCATTGCCACTGCGCTTGGATTATTCTTTACCTTGTAGTTTACACTCTCTCCCACACAATTCTGTAGGTAAGGGAAGATATATAATGGCCTGTATCTGCCATTGCAATGACATTCAGGACAATTCCCAGGTCCTGAAAATGCCCCATATTACACCTGTTTTTCCCTCTCCTTGCCTCCAGAGCCTCCAGTGGTCACTGTTTCCACATCATTGTTGCAATTTCTTCCATTGCTAGAATCATAGTAATTCTAAAGTAGAATACCAGTAAGTCCACTCTAGTCCATAGTTCATTCCCCAATCCAGAAGATTCTGGCATGGTGATGTCCACTCCACCACTAACTGAGAGGGGGCTTCGATCCCATACAGCAGATGGATGGGACTCTCTTGCTTGCAGTTGTAGGCTTTCTTGTTTCCTTGGTATGGTGGTTGTCCATCCTCACCTTCTTGTTAGTTGTCCTGGGTGAGTCCAACGAGCTGGAGAGTAGGTGTTGCAACTCCACTGAGGCTCAGGGCACAGCTGGCACATGGACAGCCCAAAGATTTAAGTCTCTTAGATGTACACCTACCAATTCCAGCACCAAATATAGGTTCAAATAGAAGGGATAGATGAGCCATGTGTAGGGTAGCCATAACTGAGTCCAACTCTGTCACTCTTAGGAGCACAAACTCCAAAGTAGGGCCCACTGGCAAGGCACCAAACTCTGGGACTATCTGCCCTGACCATAGGACCTGGGTGTCTCCAGAGCCCCCAGGAGCCCACTATTTGGGGTAGTATCTACCTTGGCAGTCTATGAGATCCTGCTGAGATGTGCATAAGTGTTACCTCTGGGATGACCTCCCGACTCACTTTGAAATCTCTTAGCCATATAAACCGATTTGTCTTTATCTTTTCCTCCTTTTATTCGAGGTCTTTTTCCAGTTGCATTGCTAGTTGGTACTTGGTAGTAATTCCCTCAGTGCCAGGGAGGCTCATCCCCAAGAGTCATATCCCATGTTGGGGGTGAGGTAATGCATACATATGCTGAGTTTGGCTTAGGGAGAGGCCACATTTGAGCAACAAGGAGGTTCTCAGGAGGCAATTCTTAGGCACCCCACAACAATAGGCTAGGTTTCAATTTCAAGATCAAAGGCTCATAAGCATAGTCATCAATATCAAACACCCAACAGTGGATCATCTTCCTTCACCAGTCATTGCCCCTGAACTTGGGGGGCTGTTTCTGCTCCATTAGAGAATGTGGCAGAACTCTCCAGGATGGGAATTCAATATTCTCTCAGTTATTGTGTAAGTCTCAAGCCACTGTGACAATGCGTTGTGAACATTTGATCATTTTTACATTCCTTATATGTATGTCCAGGTGAACTTCCTCCCATGTATCCCCCATCACTGATACCCACAACAGTGATCCTCCCCTGCCCCAGTTGTAACCCTTCTGTGATCCAAAGATTCTTCAAAAATGAAGCCAATAAAATAGCCAAATACAATTAATAGGAAAATGAAATAATGATAGGTTTAAGTATAAGAAATAAAGTACATAAAAATTAAAAGAAAACTAAATAAAATAAAATTTAAAGATTGGGATATTAAAAATAATGAAAAATATTTAAAAAAAACATTTTTTTGGCATTTTGTCTTTCATCATTGTAATATCTGTTATCCTCCATGTACACTGATATTTTCTTCTATTTATTCCCCAGGATCTTACTTTTTTCATTTCATTTTCAAAGAAGTTTTAGGTCACAGTAAAGTCACATACAGAATACAGGGGACTCCCATATACCCAACATCCTCCCCTTTTCCCCCCTTCCCGTATTAATACCTTTTTATATGTGGATGGTACATTTGTTACAACTGATAGACAAATAGTGAAACATAGGTATTAACTGTGGTCAATGGATTACATCATGGTTTACATTTTAGACCATACACTTTTATAAATTTTGATAATTTTTAACATGGCCTGTGTCCATCATTGCAAGATCTTGTAGAACACTTCCATTGCCCACTAAATACCCCCTGTTCCATCTGTTCTATTCCTCCCTCTCCCTCCCCTTGGGGACCATGGCGACCACCTGGCTTCACTCTTTGGATGACAATATTCAAAGTTATTTGCAGCAACACTGAGGTCTTGGCACACTGGTTTGTCCTCCTCTATTAGGAACCACCCATACTCTTGAGAGACTCCCATGCCTCTGTTTGAGAACATAGCAGCCCTTCCCAGGATGGGAGTCCAAATCCTCCCCGGTCATTATGTGGGTTTTCACCTACTGACACAACACATTATGACAAAATGATCACTTGCAAACTCCCTAGAAGCCTGCCACAGGTGTGCCCTTCACAAATGCCCCCCCCATCCAACACCTTAAACCAGTAACCCTTCCTTGTCATATTGCCATTAGAACATTCCCAACTTTGTACTTTCAACCACATTTGTGCCAATCCCCAGTGTTCACCTGGTCCCTCCCCCAACCCTCCCCCCAGGTCCATGGACCATCCAACCCACCCTCACTACTCTAAACCCCCTGTCAAACCTGCACTACCCAACCCAATAGAATCACTACACTCCTGTCATATCCCTTCACTGCCCAACTACACACTTCCGCCTTATCACAGATTTTGCCCGTATGGGCTGGCTCACAACCTTCTTCTCCCTTTCTATTTCCTGTAAACCTATCTTCCAGACCATGACTCTCTGAGTCTGCTCGATTTCCTTAATTCACATCTGTGAGGTCATGTATTGTTTGTCCTTCAATGCCTGGCTTGCTTCACTCAACATAAGGTCTTCAAGATTCATCCATGTTATCCCGTGTGTTAGCACTATATTCCTTCTTACAGCTGAGTAATATTCCATTGTATGTATGTACCACATTTTGTTTATCCATTCATCTGTTGATGGGCATTTGGGTTGATTACAACTTTTGGCAAGTGCAAATAATGCTGCTATGAACATTGGTGTGCATATATCTGTTTGTGTCCTTGCTTTCAATTCTTCTGGGTATATACCCAACAGTGGAATTGCTGGATCATATGGCAGTTCTATAGTTTTTAAGGAACCGCAAAACTCCACAATGGCTGGACCATTCTACATTCCCACCAGCAGTGGATGAGGGTTCCCATTCCTCCACATCCTCTCCAACACGTATAGTCCTCTGTTTTTTTAATAGCCACCATTCTAATGAGTGTAAGATGGTATCTCATTGTAGTTTTGATTTGCATTTCCCTAATCACTAGTGATGTTGAGCTTCATTTCATATGCTTTTGAGCAATTTGTATTTCTTTCTTGGAGAAGTGTCTTTTCAAGTTGCTTGTCCATTTTTTAAAAGTGATGTTTGTTTTTAAATATTTGAGGTTTAGGATTTCTTTATATATGCTGGATATTAGGTTGATATCAGATATATGGTTGCCAAATATTTTCTCCCATTGGGTAGGCTGCCTTTTTACTTTCTTGATAACGTCCTTTGAGATGCAAAAGTTTTTAATTTTGAGGAGATGCCATTTATCTATTTTTTCTTTCACAGCTCATGCTTTGGGTGTGAAGTTCATGAAACCATTTCCTATTACAAGGTCCTTTAGATGCTTCTCTACATTATCTTCCAAAGTAGTTATGGTCTTGGTTCTTATATTTAGATCTTTGATCCATTTTGAGTTGATTTTTGTATAAGGTGTGACATGGTATTCCTCTCTCATTCTTTTGGATATGGATATCCAGTTCTCCAAGCACCATTTGTTGAAGAGGCCATTCTCTCCCAGTTGAGTGGGCTTGGTGGCCTTGTCAAATATCAGATGACTGTATATGCAAGGATCTATATTAGAACTCTCAATTTGGTTCCATTGGTCGGTATGCCTATCTTTGTGCCAATACCATGCAATTTTGACCACTGTTGCTTTGTAGTATGTTTTAAAGTCAGGTAGTGTGATTCCTTCGATTTCATTTTTCTTTTTCAATATGTCTTTGGCTATTCGGGGCCTCTTGCCCTTACAAATAAATTTCATAGTTTTTCCAATTCATTAAAAAATGCTGTGTTGATTTTTATTGGGATTGCATTAAATCTGTAGATTAGTTTGGGTAGGATAGACATATTAATGTTGTTTAGTCTTCCTATCCATTAAAAGAGAATATTCTTTCATTTATTTAAGCGTTCTTTGATTTCCTTTAACAATGTTGTGTAGTTTTCTGTGTATAAGTCATTTATATCTTTAGTTAAATTTATTCCTAAGTATTTGATTCTTGTATTTATTATTGTAAATTATATTTTTTCTTGATTTCCTCCTCAGATTGATCACTATTGGTGTACAGAAATGCTACTGATTTTTGCACATTGATCTTATAGCCTGTGACTTTACTGAACTCATTTATAAGTTCTAGAAGCTTTGTTGTAGATTTCTCAGGGCTTTCTATGTATAGGATCATGTCATCTGCAAATAGTGAGATTTTTCTTCTTCCTTTCCAATTTGGATGCCTTTTATAACTTTTTCTTGCTTCAGTGCTCAAGTCAGTACTTCTATTACAATGTTAAATAGGAGTGGACATCCTCCTATTAGTGGACATCCTTGTCTTGTTCCCAATCTTAGAGGGAAATCTTTTAGGATTTCACCATTGTATATGATGTTAGCTGTGGGTTTTTCATATATACCCTTTATCATGTTCAGAAAGTTTCCTTCTATTCCTATCTTTTAAAGTGTTTTTATCAGGAAAGGGTGCTGTATTTTGTCGAATGCTTTTTCTGCATCTATAGAGATGATCATATGATTTTTTTCTTTCGATCTGTTTATGTGGTGTATTACATTGATTGTGGTGTATTACATTTTCTTATGTTGAACCATCCTTGCATACCTGGGATGAAATCCACTTGGTCATGGTGTATAATTCATTTGATGTGTTGTTGAATACAATTAGCAAGTTTTTTTGTTTTTTTTTTGAGGGTTTTAGCATCTAGATTCATTAGAGAGATTGGTCTGTAGTTTTCCTTTCTTGTGTCATTTTGGCTTTGGTATTAGGGTAATGCTGGCATCATAGAATGAGTTAGGCAGTGTTCCTTCTACTTCTATTTTTTGGAAGAATTTAAGCAGGATTGGTGTTAGTTATTTCTGGAATGTTTGGTAGAATTCACCTGTGAAGCCGGCTGGTCCTGGGGTCTTCTTAGGTGGGAGGTTTTTGAAGACTGATTCTTTCTCTTTACTTGTAGTTGGTCTGTTGAGTTCATCAATTTCTTCATTCATCAGTGTAGGCTGCTTGTGTGTTCCTAGGAATTTGTCCATTTCCTCTAAATTAACCTTCTTGTTCACATATAATTTTTCAAAGTATCCTCTTATGATACTCTTTATTTCTGTGGGGTCAGTGGTGATATCCTCTTTCTCATTTCTTATTTTGTGTATTTGCATCTTCTTTATTTATTTCCTTGTTAGTCTGGCTAAGGGTTTGTCAATTTTATTGATCTTCTTGAAGAACCAGCTTTTGGTTTTGTTTATTTTTCTAGTGCTTTCTTATTTTTTATTTCATTAGTTCTGCTCTAATCTTTGTTATTTCCTACTTTCTACTTCCTTTGGAGTTAGTTTGTTGTTGTTTTTCCAATTCCTCCAGGTGTGCAGTTAGGTCTTCTATTTTAGCTCTTTCTTCTTTTTGATATATGCATTTATGGCTATAAATTTCCCTCTCAGTACAGCTTTTGCTGCATCTCATAGGTTTTGATATGTTGTGTAGCCATTTTCGCTCATTTCAAGGTAGTTACTGATTTCTTTTGAGATTTTCTCCTTGACCCACTATTTGTCTAATAGTGTGTTGTTTAACTTCCATATCTTTGTGCCTAATCTGGTTCCCTGGCCCTTACTGATGTCCAATTTCATTCCATTGTGGTCAGATAATTTACTTTGTATAATTTTAATCTTTCTGAATTCATAGAGAATTTTTCTGTGGCCTAGCATGTAGTCTATCTTGGAGAATGACCCATGTGCCCTTGAGAAGATTGTATATCCTGCTGTATTTAGTTGTAGTGTTCTGTATATGTCTATTAGTTCCAGATCATCTAATATATTATTGAAAGTCTTTGTGTAACACACCTTTTAATATCTCTTGTACATTTGGTCTCTTGCTAACATACTGTCTCAGTTTTCATTTCTCTGTAAAAACCTTAAAGTCACCTTCATTTCCAATGATAGTTTTCCCAGATAAAGCATTCTTGGCTGGTAGCTTTTCTCTTTCAGTACCTTAAATATATTGTCCCACTTTCTTCTTGCCTACCTGGTTTCTGATGAGAGATTGGCACTTAACCTTATGGAGTCTCCCTTGTAAGTAATACATTGCTTTCTTCTATCTGCTCTTAAATTCCTCTCTTTATCTTTGGCCTTTGACAATCTGAGTAGTAGATGTCTCAGAGTAGGTCTATTCAGATTTCTTCTGTTTGGGATGCATTGTCCTTCTTGAATACTGATATTCATTTCTTTCATAAGGTTTAGAAAATTTTCAATAAAGATTTCCTCAAATATTCTTTCTACCCCTTTTCCATTCTCCTCTCCTTTTGGGATACCTATAATGTGTATGTTTGTGCATTTCATGTTGTTATTCAGTTCCCTCAGATCCTGTTCAATGTTTTGCATTCTTTTCTCTGTCTGTTCTCCCATCTTTTCAAGTTCAAATGTTCTGTATTCAAATTCTCTTATTCATTCTTCTAATATTTTAAATTGACTCTAATGTATTCTTTTTTATATATATACTTTGTTTTTAAAGGAGTTTTAGATTACAGAAAAGTTGTGTCAAAAGTATGGGGGCGGGGGGAGTGGAGATAACTCAAAACATTCACATGTACAAAGTCCTGGGTTTGATCCCTGGTACCTCCTAAAAACAAACCAAAAAACCCAACTGTCATTGGGGAGCAGATGTGGCTCAGTGGTCGAGTGCCTGCTTCCCATGTACGAGGTCCTGGGTTCAATCCCTGGTACCTCCTAAAAAAAATGTATAGGGAATTCCCATATAACCCTCTCCCTCCCCCCCCAAACATTTCCCCCTCTTACATTAGTGTAGTATATTTGTTACATTTGATGAATGAATATTGAAGCATTGCTGCTAACCAAGGTCTTTAGTTCACATTGTGGTTTACATTTTGCATTGTACAATTGTTTAGGTTTTGACAAAATGTGTAATGGCATGTATCCACCATTGCAATTCCAATGCCCTAAAAATGCCCTATGTTCTAGCTATTCTTCCCTCCCCCTCCCCTCAGAACCTCTGGTAACCACCATCTTTATATTAGTGTTACAAGTTCATCCATTACTACAACACTAATAAATCTACTTTTGTCCATCATTGCATTCCCCCCTTATATTTGTTCATTCCTAAATTTTGAGGCTTTGGGGATGATGTTGCCCACTCTGCTTAAGATTAGGAGGGGGTTTAGATATTGTGGGTTGATGGAAAGATCTCTTTTGCTTTCAGTTGTAGATACTCTTTTTCTGGGGGCATTGGAATTGCCCAACATCATCATTTTGTTAGTTGTCCTCAGTGAATCTGATGAACTGGAAAGTAGACATTGGCTGCAACCAGCCTATGGACAGAGAGAAGATTTAAGTCTCTGGGATGTATATTTAATGGGTATAACTAATTATAGGTTCAAATAAAATGGGTAGAAGAATCATGAATAGGGAAGTTATTAATGAGTCTAACTCTGTTACATATGGGAAATAGATTAACATATATTCAACTTCACTAGCTATCATCTTATACCCAGTAGGCTGGCTGTTATTTGAAAAAAAAAAAACAGAAAACTACAACTGTTCGAGAGTATGTGGAGGAATAGTAGCACTCATCCACTGCTGGTGGAAATCTAGAATGGTGCAGCCACTATAGAGGATAGTTTGGTAGTTCCACAGGAAGCTAAGTATAGAATTGCTAAATGATCCAGCAATCCCACTATTAGGAATAAACCCACAAGAATTGAAAGCAGGAACATGAACAGATATATGCACACCAGTGTTCATCATGGCATTATTCACAATTGCCAAAAGGTGGAAGCAACCCAAGTGCCTATCAATGGATGAATGGATAAACAAATGTGGTATATACATGCAATGGAATATTACTCAGCTGTAAGAAGGAATGAAGTATTGACTCATGTGACAACAGGGATGAACCTCAAAGACCTTATGCTGACTAAAGTAAGCCAGTCATTAAGGAACAAATATTCCATGATCTCGCTGATATGAACTAAGGATATTGAGCAGACCCACAAAGGTAGAGTCTAGAAGATAGGTTACTAAGAGATAGAAAGGGAATAGTGAGTGGTAAGCCAAAGCTAAAAATTGGCAGACACTATGATAAGGTGCATTGAGGCAGATTGGGAGTGGACAGGGATGAGGGTGGTGCAGTGATGAGTTGATCAACAGTGCTAGAGTATGAGTGTGAGCCGGAAGTGGGGTGGGTTGAATAATTCATGGAACTTGGGGGAGGGCTGGATGAAGGAACAGGTCAGTGTGGCTTGGTGAACTCTAGGGAGGCCAAGGACTATAGTTGAAAATACAATTGTGGGAATGTTCTTGCAGGACCCATGGCAGGAGAGTGTCACTGGTGCAGTGGGTCAGTGGTACAGGGATGTGTGGGTATGGGTGCACCTGGGATATGCTGCTATGGAAAATGAATGTGTTTGTGTTGTCATAGGGTATAGACCCACACAATAAACAACAAAATATTAAACTCCCATCCTGGCGAGTCCTGCTACTTTCTCAAATAGAATGGCTAAAATCTCTGGACCATATAAATAATGCCTAATAAAAGAAAACAGACCAATATGCTCACCTTAAACATTAATGCCTTTTACTTGTGAACCTTATTCTTTTAAATTGAAACTTAGTCAAATAACTACTGCCTAAGAGTTACCTCATGAAAACCTCCTTTTTACTCAAATGCAGCCTCTTTCTAAGCAAAACTCAGCAAATACTCACTACCTTCCCCCCAGTGTGGGACATGTCTCCTGGGAATGAGCCTCCATGGCAAAAATGGGACTACTACCAAGTGCTAACCAATGATGCATTTGGAAAAAGACCTTGACTAAAAGGGGGAAACAGTAAATACAAGAGATTTTATGGC
Source organism: Cabassous unicinctus (assembly GCA_029593785.1). Lineage (NCBI taxonomy): Eukaryota > Metazoa > Chordata > Mammalia > Cingulata > Chlamyphoridae > Cabassous > Cabassous unicinctus. Next base: position 11,703 of record JAQZBX010093108.1, read on the forward strand.
TAAGAGATTTCAAAGTGAGTCAGGAGGTCATTTCAGAGGTTACACTTAAGCACATCTCAGGCAGAGCCCACTAACTGCCACAGGAAAGAAAACCTCATACAGTGGTGCTCCTGAGGGTTCTAGAAATGTCCAGACTGTATAGGCAAGGCACACAACCTCATGAAATTAGCGCCCCATCGGTGGGCCTAACCCTGGAATATATACTAATCTGTTTCCCCAATATAACAAAGTTAGACTCATTTATAATTTTCCTATTCTAATGTGTTTTTAATCTCATCCATTGTGTCTTTCATTCCTCCAAGCTCTATTACTTCTTTTTGCAGGCTTTCAAATTGTTCTTTATGCTCACACAATGTCATCTTGATATCCTTTATTTCTTTAGCCATATTTTCCTTCCTCTCTTTAAATTGATTAAGGAGGTTTGTGTGAACATTTATTAATTGTCTTAAATCCTGAGTTTCATGTAGATTCTTGTGGGTTTTTTTTTTT
>JAQZBX010093109.1:0-12191 GCA_029593785.1 Cabassous unicinctus
TTTTTTTTTTTTTTAAAGATTTATCTATTCATCCATCCATCCCCCCCTTGCTGCCTGTGCCCGCCGCGTCCACTCGCCGTGTGTCCCCTCCGTGTCCGCTCATCCTCCCCTTGCTGTGAGGTCCTGCTGCATCAGCCCCTTGCGCCATGCGGGCCGGCCTGCCCTCACAAGGAGGCCCCGGGAAGCGAACCCAGGGCCTCCCATATGGTAAATGGGGGCTCTATCAACTGAGCCACCCCCGCTTCCCCCCATGTTAGTTTTTACTCAAAATTTTAATGGCTCAACTTAATTTATTGTAAAGCTGAGCTTCATTGGAGAAAGATTTCCGTTGCTTCTACAGGCTTTTCTGGGCTACTCGTGATAGTTTCTTGTGGGACCCAAAATATCTAAAAGATGCAGATCAGAGGTGACATGTGGCCCAGCATGGGGACGCTGCTAGTTGAGGCACAGACCAGGATTCGGTGGCGCGTGAGTGCCGGCCAGGACGGGATTGGCAGAATCCCGATGGGAAGGCCCAGTCTTTTCTGACGGCCCACCCTGGCAGGGTCAAGCTGTACTTGCGGCCTCACGTCGGATCTGGGGCCCACGCTCTGCTTGCTTATCTTAATGGTGGCAGCATGCCAGCCTCACCTGAGAGTGTCTGGTGGCCGTGACCCCTGCAGCCGGGTCCAGGGTGCCTTCCTGCCTTATTGCCGGGTGGATAGGGGGTTCAGGCTGCAGTGGCGGAAAGGGGCTCGTAAGCCTTCTCCTCTGCGTTTGGCAGCAGAAAATATTCCAGGCGTTCAGGTTGATGTCACTTTACTTAGAGGCCTGCTGGGCTTTAGAATTCTCAGTTACCCTGGAAACAGTGCAGAGGCACTTAAGATGGACCCAGCCTGAGTGGCCCCTGGGTCAGCTCCCCACCCCTCCCGGTACGTCTGCCTGCTTCCAGAGCCTTCCCTTCCCCTGGGTGTGCTGGGAGCTGGGTGCAGAGAGCTGGAGGGCTGCTGGGACAGGATGCAGAGCCCCCGGGCGGCCAGTGTGGTTTTAGGTTGAGCAGGGAAAGGGGTCTGAGCCTTCCCAGTCGGCGCACGACCTTAGCCGGTGGCCGCCCCTAGTTCACTCTGGTGATAAAGACGTGCGCCCTGCTCACTTTTGCACACGGCCAGCACTCGCTGCTTCCCAGGTGCTCTAGCGCCGGACCCCCGGCCGTCCCCAAGTCAGCCAGTGAGCACATGGTGCTGCTGCAGCCGCGCCTCCTGACTCGGTCCCTCGGTTCCGCCGCGGTAACCACGCGCCCTGCCCTTTCAGATGAGAAGAACATCCTGCACATCATGGTGAAGGTGGTGAAGGGCCACCGCCCCGAGCTGCCCCCCGTCTGCCGGCCCCGGCCCCGCGCCTGCGGCACCCTGCTGCACCTCATGCAGACCTGCTGGCATGACGACCCGCGCGAGAGGCCCACCTTCCAAGGTGAGCGCCGCACCTGCCCCCGCCCTGCAGAGGGCTCCCAGCACCAGGGTCCCTGGAACCAGCACTCGGTGGTCCTGGAATCCCAGGGTGGGAGGGCATGAGGAGGACAGAGTCGGGGACAGCACGGGCGGCTAGGCCAGGACGGGCACCCCAACACGCAGAGCCTGGGGTCCCTGCAGCCGCTGTGCAGGGCTGGCCGTGCCACCCACAGGAGTCTGTCCTCTGGTTTTGGTCCACGTCCAGCAGCGTATTTCCTGGGTGGCCGGCAGGGCAGGCGGCCTGAGGGCTTCCCTTGCTGTTCTCTGGGCTTTTGTTGCCTAGTCTGGAGAGTAACCCCTGATCCCACCAGAATTGATCATTGCGTTTAGCCAGTGGGTGGGGAGGGCGGCCTGGGGGGTTGCTCGGTCCCCGAGGCCTGGGGGGTGTGGTGCTTGGTCCCCGGGGCCTGGGGGGTGTGTGCTCGGTCCCCGGGGCCTGGTGGGGGTGCTCAGTCCCCGGGGCCTGGGGGGGGGTTGTGCTCAGTCTCCAGGGCCTGGGGGGGGGTGCTCGGTCCCCGCGGTGGACAGCCCTGTTCCCCACACCTGCCAGTGGGGACTCCCCTGAGCAGGCGTCTTTAGGGAATTGGAAAACGGGCCCCTGCTTGGAGTCTGGTGGGCTTGGATAGGAAAGCTCCAGTGATTTGCCACGCGGAGGCCCCTGGGGACATGTGGGCAGCTCAGCCCGCGGGAGAACCTGTGGAGCCTGCAGTGCCAGGCTCGCCGTCGGCCACGTGGAAGCTTTGGGGCACCTTGGGGCGCCACGGCTGCTGCCCCGAGGTCAGACGCTGACGTAGAATGTGCGCAGAAGTAGCCATCCAAGTGGTATACCCTTCGTTGTTTTCTCCCCAAAGAAATCACCTCTGAAACTGAGGACCTGTGTGAGAAACCTGAGGACGAGGTGAAAGAAACGCCAGAGGACCCAGGCGGGAAAAATCCCCTGGAGCTGAAGAGCCAGGTGACTGGGGTCTGTCGGGGGTCCCAGCCCAGCTCCTCTCCTTTGCAGAGGCCCCTGCTGGCTGCATGGACACCCAAGCCACGGAAATCTGCCCTTGGTGTCCCGAGCGCAGGCTCCCCCGGACAGGTGGCTCCGGTCCACTGCCTGTCCCCGTGTCCCCCTCCCTTGTCTGCTGTTGCCATGAGCAGCGTGATGCCCACTCGCTATTCAGAAGCCCACGTTGGATGCCATTTGGACCATGGGGAGCAGATGCCCCGGCCGGCTGCTGGGCCCGCGTTGGGGGATGGGAGTGTCTGGGCGGTGGGGGTCTCGGTTTCTTTGCCCCCTGGCTTGGGCAGCTGGCCACCCTCTTCACTGCTTGTCAACGGCCAAGCCCCTTGTCCAGCATCACCTGTGTTACGTAATCCTTCCAGGCCATGAGGCTCCAGCCCGCTTGTGCCGCGAAGCCTGGTAGTCAGACTTTATAACCCGCGGCTGGTATTGGGTGTGAACCCCAGGCCCTCACGGAAGGCTGGGTGACGGGCGACCTTGACGCACCCAGTGTCTGAACATACAGGGGCGTGCACAGGGCTGGGGAGCAAAGGTGACCTGGGGGTTGGGGATAGGGAAACGGAAGGCTGCCTGCCAGAGGCCGCGACACATACCTGGGGTGACGAGGGGAGCAAACCTGGCCTCAGGTGCGTCCAGGGAGCAGATGAGCGCAAATCCCGGGGGAAGGTGCATCCCAGCCGCACTCTAATCCCACGCGGGAAAGTGACTGACCTCGCGACCCGCTAAGCAAGACTTTAAAGGGGCCGCTGGCACGCGCCGAGTGGGTAGCCGTGCTCCCTCGCACAGCCCCAGGGCCTGGCCTCTGGCACAGCAGAGGGGAGACTCCGAGCCCAGTCCCACCTCCGGTCTTTGCTGCTCACCAGCGTGGACCTTTCTGGATGGACGAGGTCCAGTCGCTCACGTTCCCCGCCCTGGAGTGTTTGGGGCCTGCCTTTTGGATGACGCCACGGGCAGAGCCACCGGGCAGGTGGAATTCTGGAGCGGCGTGCTGCTGGCCCTCCCATTTGTGTCCGGTCGCTCTGTCTTCCGGCTGGGTGGCCCCCTCTGAGGTCGTGGGGCTCTGAGTCGGCCCCTTCGTGCCGTGTGCGCAGCAACGGGCAGTTCTGTTGTCTGCGTTCCTCCTGGCGCCCGCTGGCGGCCTCCCTCCTCCTCTGCCCACTGCCCCCTCCTTTGGCTCACTGCACACCCACGTCGATGCCGGCGTGGCCGAGGGAGGTGACGCCATCTCTCTCCCGTCTCCGCAGGCCGCGCCTGTGCCCACGCCTCTGAAGCGGGCCTCGGCCCCGACCTTCGATAACGACTACAGCCTCTCGGAGCTGCTGTCCCAGCTGGACTCGGGCATTTCCCAGACCCTTGAAGGCCCCGAGGAGCTCAGCCGCAGTTCCTCCGAGTCCAGGCTCCCCTCGACAAGCAGCGGCAAGAGGCTCTCGGGGGTCTCCTCGGTCGACTCCGCCTTTTCCTCCAGAGGGTCCCTGTCTCTGTCTTTTGAGCGAGAGACGTCGCCTGGTGGTGAGTGCAGAGTAATGAGCAGGTGACGGGGACAGTCTGCTGGACAGAGTCGAGCGTCCGACAGTAACTCTTCATTGTTTCCCTTGCTGCTTTTCGGTGTCCATGGCTCGGTCAGCCCACCGAGTGCCATTTCAGGGGTGCATGCTGGCCGAGGGCTCTGCTGGCTGTCACGAGCATAAAAAGTGAAAATCCCAAATCCCGCTGAGGATGAGCCGAACCTCCCCTCCCCCCAGTGCTGGCAGTCTTTCCCTCTGGTCGATGCCCCCCCTTCCTGGACAGTGCAGGGTGGACACCCCCGTACTTTCTAATTCCTGGGCTCCCATTTCCTGTGGGCCGTGCATTATAGTGGGTTACCTGTCCTTGGGGGTTATAGTTTCCTGGTTTAAAAACTACTAGTTAGGGTGGGACCCTTCTCAGCTGCTCTTACCTTTTCACTGTTAATTTTTATAGGTTTTCTTTTTTTTTTTTTTTTTAATTTATTAAGCAGTTTTATTGAGATATCCTCACATACCTAGCTTTTCTTTTTAGCAAGTTCTCTTTTCCTGCCCCAGGGTCCTGGGCCAGGGGCTTGGTGCTCCATGCACTTCCCTGACTGCCCAGGGCGGGCACAGGGAGGAGTGGCCAGACCTGTGCTTGGAGGGGCTGCAGCTCCGCCTTGCTCAGGGCTGAGGGATTTGGTGAAGGCTGTGGCCCGGCGGGGTGGGCAGGACCAGTGGGATGTTGGTGAGAGCGAGCATCCTGGTTCAGGAAGCACCTCTGCAAGGACCCAGGTGGGGAGCGCTTCTCCAGTGTGAGGTTTTGGCTGGAGAAAGCATGGGGAGATGAGGTTGGAAAGGACAGCTCGGAAGTGAGGGCTGAAGCAGGGGCCCCAGAAGGAAACAGCACCATCTCCCGTGGAAAGCTGCGGGAACGTCCCCTGTAGACCTGGCTCTCACCTGTCTTCGTGTTTGAGGGATGCTGCCTCCCGAGAGTGATGGCCTTAAACCCACACCTCACCTATCTGTCGATGTTCCCTTGGGAATGGTTAAAGGGGGGGAGGGTCTTATTTCACGCCAAGCAGCACCCCGGACAATCTGACGGGATTCCTTGTTACCTAGAGCCTTGCCTGATAAAGCTGGGCTTGCTTCCCGACACAGAGGACGTCTTGCAGGGTTACTCTGGAGCAGGTCCATCGTGGGGCTCCCAGCACAGGGGCATTTGGGGCTGGGCTGCCAGCTGGATGGTCTCTTGCAGCTCCAGGTGCCAGCCTCGTGCCCATGAGTCGGGGGCGCCCAGGCAGCCAGGGGTTCCTGCTTTGTCTTTTTCAAGTTTATTTGTAAATGAAGGAGAATGGTGCCCTGTCATTTCCAAGCACCCACCGGGGGCTCTGGCTTTATAGCCTTTATCTATCGTGACCCTTCAGGATGGGGTGGATGGTTTTTATTTTACAAGTGAAAAGCGGCTCCTGGGAGGAGACTGAGCAGGGACCCCCTGGGATCCCAGATCTGATCTAAAATTAAATTATGCAGCACAGACACCCCTTTAATGGTTTCAGGTAAGACGCGACCTGGAGGCCCCACACGTCACCCCAATGTCCCTGCTCCGTGTCCCTCGGAGATGCCAGGAGGACCTTCTGTGAGAAGGCCCCGGCCAACCCCTGCCCTCCTGTTTGCAGATCTGGGCGCAACGGAGATCCAGAAGAAGAAGCTGGTGGACGCCATCGTGTGCGGGGACACCAGCAAGCTGCTGAAGATCCTGCAGCCGCAGGACGTGGACCTGGTCCTGGACGGTGGCGCCAGCCTCCTGCACCTGGCCGTGGAGGTGGGCCAGGAGGAGTGCGTCAAGTGGCTGCTGCTCAACAATGCCAACCCCAACCTGACCGACAAGAGGGGCGCCACCCCGCTGCACCTGGCTGTCGAGAAGAAGGTGCGCGGCATCGTGGAGCTCCTGCTGGCCCGGAAGATGTGCATCAACGCCAAGGACGAGGACCAGTGGACGGCCCTGCACTTCGCGGCCCAGAGCGGGGACGAGTCCAGCACGCGGCTGCTGCTGGAGAAGCACGCCTCCGTCAACGAGGCGGACTGCGAGGGCCGCACGCCCCTGCACGTCGCCTGCCAGCATGGGCAGGAGAGCATCGTGCGCCTCCTGCTGCGCCGCGGCGTGGACGTGGGCCTGCAGAGCAAGGATGCCTGGGTGCCGCTGCACTACGCTGCCTGGCGCGGCCACCTGCCCGTCGTCAAGCTGCTGGCCAAGCAGCCGGGGGTGAGCGTGAACGCCCAGACGCTGGACGGGAGGACCCCGCTGCACCTGGCCGCACAGCGTGGCCACTACCGCGTGGCCCGCCTCCTCATCGACCTGCGCTCCGACGTCAACCTCCGCAACCTGCTGGCGCAGACGCCCTTGCATGTGGCCGCCGAGACGGGCCACACGAGCACTTCGCGGCTGCTGCTGCACCACGGCGCCGGCAGGGAGGCGGTGACCGCGGAGGGCTGCACGGCCCTGCACCTGGCCTCGCGGAACGGACACCTGGCCACCGTCAAGCTGCTGGTGGAGGAGCAGGCCGATGTGCTGGCCCGGGGGCCCCGCAACCAGACGGCGCTCCACCTGGCTGCCGCCCGTGGGCACGCGGACGTGGTGGAGGCGCTGGTCAGTGCAGACCTCATCGATCTGGCCGACGACCTGGGGCTCAGCGCCCTGCACCTGGCGGCCCAGGGCCAGCACGCCAAGGTGGTGGAGACGCTGCTCCAGCACGGCGCCCACGTCAACCTGCAGGGCCTCAAGGTCCAGGGTGGGCGGCAGCCGGGGGCGGCGTGCAGCCCCGAGGCCACGGTCCTCCGGCGGAGTAAGACCTAGCCCGCTGCTCATGGAGCCCGAGGGTCTCTGCGGGGTTCTTGTCGCGTTGTTGTGTTCCGCTGCGGGGACAGAACAAGGCTGTGCCGGTTGGCTACGCTTCCTCGTCGAGCAGGATGGGCGGCGACGAGGGGCGCGGTCACGGCGAGCTCGCTGCTGCTTTGGTAACAGCCGGGAGTCTGCCTTTCAGACGACCCATCGCTGACCGACGGGCCTGCTGTTAGAGGGCTGGCGCCGGATCGCACGTTCTCAACGGGCCCTTGGTGACGAGGCCGAGGGCAGGATCGCATCTGCTCTGCCGCTGGGGCGGCCGTCCCTGGAGGGAGAGGAGGTGCAGGACGAGCTGTGGCTTCAGGCTCCGCACAGTGGCAGGCTGAGGCCTGTTTTCTGAAAATTTGGGGGACATTCTCATTTTATAAAATACCTTTTGATAGATGAACATGGTATCAACTGTTGTTTCCAACCTGTTAAAGGTTCTAAAATGTGTAATCTAGCGTGATGAAGGAGCATGAAGTAACAAGGTTGGTTGCATAGTTTTGAAAGCAGTGATCTTAGAGCTCTTTTATACCTGAATTTGTTTCTCCTTTAAATCGGTCCTGCCAGGGGACCACATGTTCACCCGTGCTGCCTGCTGTCATTTGCTTCCTGTTGCATGAAACAGCTATTGAACTCTGGTCAAATGTGTACAAGTCATTAAAAACGGTGATTATGCCGCAGCCAGTTACAGACTCAAAACAGCACCGTCTTGTTGGACGAGCCACCTTGCCTGCTTGGTCTCTTTCCAGCCGTCATTTTTGTAAGGTGACTGATCACGCTGAGTAGTACTGTCTTGGGGTCCTGGGGGAGTTTCCTGGCTTTTTCAAAGGGCCGCACCGTGCCTTGGGGGATCAGCAAACTGGGGTGCCCCCCACCCCATGGGCTGTAGGAGACGCCCAAGCGTGAAAGCTCTGCTTGTCCAGCCTCGTGCCTTCCTTGCCGTGCATGTCCCACATGATGCCTTCTGAATACTTTGTTAGAAAAAGTTTATTGCAGAGTTTGACCCGGCGAACGAGCACGTGCCGGCCTGGTGTGTGACCCAGAGGTGGAGCTTAACGTACCGTGTATGTTCATGTGAATCTGCGTGCTGGATGTTTCTTTTCTATGACAGGAAACATCCAAACTGTTCAGAGCTGGCTATGTTTTAATATGCCACAGTGTGCTTTTACTATGTTATGCTACTGTTGTAGAGAATGCCAGGAAGATTGGAAAAAAAGTTCCGTTGGTGTCAATAAAGTACTCTTATTTGAAGTCAGTGAGTCGCCTCTTTCTTCTAAATGAGCTCAAATAATCTGATTTCTGAGAACCAGAGGCCGAGGCAGTCAAGCTTGGCGTCTTTGCACTGAGCCTCGTTTCCCAGTCCTCCAGCCGGGGCCTTCCAGGTGTGTGATCGCGTAGGTATTTCCAATTCGTTTTCATTTGTTAGCTTTGTATTTTGAAACGATTTTAAAGTAACAATGAGGTTCTAATAGTGCATAGAACTCTGATGTACCCTTCGCCCCGATCCCCACGTGTCTACGTTTTATCTCCTTTGCCGCCTCTCTCTCCTTCCTCATTTATCTACCCACTTACCTACCAGTCTGTCATCTCTCTAGTTTCTGCCTCTCTATCCATCTGTGTATCGTCTGTCTGCTTTCACCTATTGCCCATCTATTAGCTGTCTGTCTGTCTGTCTGAGAGAGTTCATTGCAGACACTGAGTCCCGTTTTTCCTAAACATTTTAGTGTGTATTTCCCAGAAACGAGGACATTCCCCTACGTAGCCACAGAATGCCCATTGAAATCAGGGAATTACTGCTGACACAGCACTACCATCTAATCGCGTCCTATTCAGAGTTTGCTGAGTGTCCCAACAACGTCCTTCATAGTGACAAAAACAAAGCAGCCCTGGCAGGAAGTCTCCTCTCCCCGTCCTAGCCCAGGGTCACCTGTTGCGTTTAGACGGCTCTTCCGGCGCCTTCCATCCTGATCCTCAGTTGTCCCTTGCCTTTCGTGACCTTGGCGTGTGGGGGAAGAATGGTGGTGTTTTGTGGACTGTCCCTCAGTTTATGTTTGTCTAATTTTCCTGATGGTTTGATTTAGGGTATGCATTTTTGGCAGAATTACCACAGAAGTGATACTGCATATGAGGTAGAGTTTTCTTCCCCTTTTAATCTCTTCCTTTTATCAGTGCAGACTCATAGATTCCTATTTAGCCTTTGAGTGATCCATTAGGATTTATCGTTATGTTCAAATTGCCCGAGTTGGCCAGCTGGACTCCCATTTTCTTTTTGACACATGCATACTTCTTGACACAACGTTTCAGCTTCATCGTGTACTCTTTTTCCAGCCCAGCCTTGGAAACAGCCATTCCTCCAAGGAAGCCTGCTTGCTTTTGGTGGAGAATGGTGTTTAGAAGCCAAGGTCTGGGTGTCTGATGTGCTCGTCCCTGGGGTGTCGTTGCTTCCAGGTCCTCTCGGTGGGCAGAGCCGGGACGTGTGTGCGTCTGTAGCTTCCACATGTGTGCACATGCATGTCTGTATTTCTGTATCTTGTTAGAAACCATGCTTGCACATCAGTGCCTTCAATTACAACCCAACACTCCAGGGTTTATTCTAGCCTTGTACCTCCTTTCTCCAGCAGAGAGAAACTTGGTTCCCATCATCCTCTGTGTGCTCTTTGCCCAGTCTCCCTTTAGGTGGTCCGTCTCCTGCCACACCGGCCCTCCCCATGGCAGCTGAGCCACCCAGGTTCCCCCGACCCACCCTGGCCGGCAGCTACATCTGCTGAGGTCCCTGGCCGGCAGAATGACTAATCTTGAAAGGCTTTGATGCCAGGGGTCAGAGCCTGGGAGCCTTAGCAAGACTCTGCCATTTGGCTTAACTTGACTCTTACCACTTAGGTACCTGCATGGTTTCCTTGTCTGTCTGGGAAGACATCCATGTTTTTCTCCTTTCCCAGAAAATTCATGTATCTTCTTTCCTCTCTGGTCCCTACTCCATCCTTTTTTTCCCCTTTTATCCAAGCGCATCTTCTGGCCTGAGAATTGCATGAATGTCCAGTCGTGCCATGTGGTTGCTTTGGCACTGTGGGCCCCTCCCAGACCCCAGGGGTGAGCAATGTTGGAGGGGCACCGCCAGCCATCCGGCAGTCTGAGAGGTGCAGAGAACGGTAGGCTCTAGGAGAGAAGTGGTTCTCCCTGGCTGGAGGGGCCCGAGGCGCAGGGCAGCACCCCCATGCCACTGCCCACTCAGACCTAGACCACCCCACTCACCTCGGACCTCATGGCGGCCTGGGAATGAGGTCACGAGCAGGCCAGGTGTGGCCCCAAACACTCCCTTGCTGGTGACCTGGTTGGGGACCACCCGGCAGAGGACTTGAACCCCTTAGTTCGCACCCTCCGTGCTCTGTGCGGGGAGCACCACAGTCCTTGGACGGGCGTCGTCTCGGTCCGGTCCAGTCCTTCCCAGGTCCAGTCAGTGGAGAGATGTGGCCCGTTCCAGAAGCAGGAGCATGCCCACCTGGCCTGTGCTTGCCATGTCCCCCCTGGCGTGGGGTCCCCCCGAAGTCCCTGCCGGCCAGCGTGAGGTAGGGGCCTGCCAGCCTCTTGAGTGCTCTCACCAGGATGGTTGACAGCACCTGTACCGGGGTCCCTGTGGGTTCTAAAACACACAGTCTCCCCCGCTTGGAACGCACTCCATCTTCCCGGTTATTGAACCTGATCCTGTGGCCTCAGGGGCCTTTGTTTGCTGGTGCCAACCTTAGCTGCTGATTTCAAAACCACGGATGTGGTGGGGAGTGTCATTGATGTCTCCTGTTTGCATCACAGCAGAAGGAGCTGGCATTTTGCAGAATCTGACGTTCGGCAGTGAGAGTCCCTGCCTCTAGGCTCACACTCTCATGGTCAGGTTCTTGAAAAGCTGGACTCAACCCTGGACCCGTTTTCTTCCCTGCCTGCCCCCTCGCTGCCTCCCTTCCTTCCTCCTTCCCTCCCTTCCTTATAATTAATCATCAGCTGGGGTCAGGAGCTCGGGACTCTGCTCTCCGAGGCACTGCACTGACGTTCTTGGGCAGCTGGAGCTCCGGGAGGACAGTGCTCGAGCTGACTGCTGGTCAAGGAGAGGCACCATGTGGGGAGCCCATTCCCCTCGCCAGGGCTCGTCCCTGCTTCAGTCCCATACTACCTCATCCAGTATCAGGAATGGCTGGACCCAGGTGCTCAAACAGGGCTTCCTTTCCTTGATGTGGGCAGATCTGCAAAAAAATGGCCCTGTCGTTGCCAAGTTTAACCTCTGTGCAGTTTGAGAATCTCAGTAGAAAGAGAGCTACTTTCCCTAACAGTTCTCTCTCCCTAAGCCCCAGATTAGCCATAATTCATATATTCTTGGACTCGTAACCTCACGTTTTAACAGCGCTGCTTTGAGATGTGCTTACTAGTGGTGGAGTCTTCTGGCAGTTCATGGCATCTTAGGGTTGAGGCGATGTGGGGCCCCTTTGCCTGCCTAGGGTCATGTGCTCCCCTCCGAAGCCAATCACGGCAGCCAGGGGCCTAGAATGTTCTGACTGACCAGGCCTGAGTCGGGCTGGTTGATCCCACCCCCAAAAGGTGGGAGTCGTCATTTTTTACAGGAACATCAGGGATGCTCCTGCAGGCAAAGTGGCCTGGGGGCTCTCCCCCGGGACCCTCTTTGGAAGGGGCCTGCAAACAGGCAGGAGATGTGCATAAAGTGGGTGTCGGTGTGTGTGCTGCCAGGAAGGTGGGTCAGGGAGCTGCTGGTCCAGAACGGTCCCTCTGGGAATCGGGGAGGAGGGCTCGTGTTCTGTGGGGCGGGGTCTGCCCTGCAGGGGGCTGTGCACATGGGCTCTGACCCACGAGGTGGGTCAGAGTGAGAATCCCGGACCACCCCAGCTGGATCCATCAGAACTGGAGGAAGAGTGAATGCTGCAGACCCCTCCCTACTCCCGGGCCAGGCGGGAGAGAAAGTCCACTCAGCCCCCAAGCTCCGGCTGGAGGAGGGGGGCACAGGTGCCCGGTCACCAGCTGGACCGCCAGGGAGAGGCTGGGCATCCAGGCGTTTCAAGCCAGTGGGACCCGAATAGGGCACTCATTGAACTGAAAGAAACAAAACCACCGAAAAACGGAATGATTCGAAAAAACAACCTCCTTGCTGGCTGTGGAAGTGAAAGAACATTCCAGAGCTTCCAGGCAACTGCCATGGGCCACGAGGAAGGGGTTGAACAAAGAGTCAGTTGTGTGCCCAGCTAACGAGAATGTTATAATCTATATGCAAAGTTTTTACACTAAAAGAGGTAAGCTTAAATCTTAAAATAATGTATTTAGATGTT
>JAQZBX010093110.1:0-12227 GCA_029593785.1 Cabassous unicinctus
AAAAAAAAAAAACATGGCAGAAAAACATAAAAATCAGTGCTGAGATGAGTAAATATTTTATAATTAATTTCATGGGCAAAACTCACTTTCTCTATATATAACAAGGGGAATTGCTTTCTTGTGACTGCACTAATTAACAATAATGAAGTAATTATTATGTAGATTTAGAAGCAACACGTTTTACATTAGAAACTATTTATACTCCAGAATATCAGGAAATAATTTGATGGCATGGACCAAGAAGTTATAAAATAATATTATATATTCAAAGAATTTTTGAAATCATAATTCATCTCTTCATTAAAAACTCAGTGATACTGACATAAGCTTATTTGAAGATTTAAAAGTGGCATCAATTTATTTCACAATTGGTGATCTCAGGCTTTAAGAAACATTAGAAAGCAATGGAGATTTCTATGTCAATGCCAGTCCAATAGTGTCTGCTTAATCCTTACAAAATCACCACAATCAAGTATTTCTTCCCAGCATTAAAATCAATTTTTATAATCATTAAGTGTACTTTCAAATAATTTAAGTAAAAGTTGAAGAAAGAATACTTTATAAAACTAATTTTAAAACTAATTTTTTTTGATGAAGTTTTATTACTGGTAGCCCAATATATTATCTCTAATAATAAAATAATTTTGATAGAATATCAAGTGTGAGAAATAGAAAGTAAACATGACTTCTTTGTCCTTTATTTAAAAAAAAAATAGACGTTTATCACCAACAGTTATTCAATGACTTTATAATTTTTAAAAATTCTATTTTTTAAATTTTGTCAGATATTGTTTTAAATGTTTGAAATATTTTACTAATATTTTCCTAAAATGGTTTATGCATTTTATTTGTGAGAAAAACTAAATGTTGATAAATTTCTAGACAGATAATTGTGAATGGTGAAAGAAAATGTATTGTTCTCAAAGTTAGACAGTTTTGGCTGATCTCAAAAGATGGGGATATTTTTAGAAGAACAATATATATATCCTTTAGGACTTACTTTACAATGCCAGGATTGTAGAAAAGCAAATGTAGAATTGATTTAATCAGTAATTTACATATAATGAAAATGTAATTTTGGAATAAATTTGATTTATATAATCACTTAAAAACATATCTCCTAAAAATTAAGAGTGATATAATATATTATATCCTGGAAAAGTGGTCTAAACTTTTAATTTCTGATCTGACAATTTTATTAGATAATATTGTATATAAAAGCACAGTAAATGATGCATTAAATCTATTTCATTGCTTATTATATATCTAGCAGTTTATTTGTTTTTTTGAAATTATATATAAGCAGGACAATAGTGTTAAAAGCATGATTTCTGGACTCAGCTAATCTTGGTAGAATCGGAGAGCCAATTGTTAATGGCATGACTGCATTTTACTTAATTATCTTTGCTCTTTTCCTCATCTAAAAAATTGTGCACAATAGTAATACATGTGATAAATGTTTGCATCCGGAAAAATGTGTTAATAAAGGGAATTATTTATAAAAGTGTCAACTTCATTCAAATTATGCAATATATATATGTTTCTATTATATAATACCAAATGATGATTTGTACATATGTATATATAATGGCAGTCAATGATTTCTTTCAGCCATATTTTATGAACTGTTTTTTAAAAATCACTTGCTAGATTCACTAATTTTTTTAACATTCCAAATCATTCATATAAACAAAAACAGTTTTGAAGTCATTTATGTTAGTATCACCTTTGATTTCTCAACAATTTATTAAGAGTTGAATGCTATAGGTGTTAGGAATAACACAAATGTGCCTGACTTTATCCTTATGGGATTGAAAGACTGAAGAGATCTGGCATGTTCCCTTTATATCATTTCTCCTGATATATCTAATTGCTCTCTCCAGGAATGAAGGCATGACATTGATATTTGCCTGGGTCCCTAGCTTCACCCTTCCATGTACTTTTCCCTCAGTCAACTGTCATTCCTTGACCTCAGTTACTCAATGGTCATCACACCTAAGATCTAAGAGCACTTACCAACCTCTGACAAGTTTGATTCATGAGCTGCTTCACACAGCTGCCTTTTTCTCTTGGCTCTCACTGAATTTTTCCTCCTCACTTCAATGACCTATGACAGCTATATAGATACATGCAATCCTCTTCATTACCCTGTGCTTATATAGAAGAGAGTGTGCCACTCCATCATCACTGGGTCCTACATGACTGGCTTTATTGACTCCTTGGTCAATGTTCTTTGCATGAACAGTTTGCATTTATGCAAATGCAATATAATCTATCACTTTTTCTGTTACTTAATCCCAATTTTAGCCCTGTCCTGCACTGAATCTAGTGACACTGAAATCATGATGATCATTTCCACTTGCTCAAAAGTAATGGTTTCCATTATCACAATCCCTGTGTCCTACAGGTCCATTCTGTCTTCTAACTGAAAATTAATTCTAATGCAGGAAAGCACAAAGCCTTCTATACTTGTGCTTCCTACCTCCTGGGAGTCAACATTTTTTATGGTACCAAGATTTTTATTTATTTAAAACTAAAGAAGTCCTACTCCTTGGGAATGGATCAAGTGGCCTCGGTGTTTTATGTCAATCCACTCATTTAAAGACTTAGGTACAAAGATGTGAAAAGTGTTCTCATTTGAGTCATACAGAAGTGAGAGGGCTCCAGGCAATTGAAATGTCAATGATGCTGTATATGTGAGCTATCTTTTCTTTCTTTCATACTTGGTTATTTACTTGTTCTCTGTTTAAATACAGTAGTGTCTTTTAATTAGTTTGCATTTCTGTTGAATCATCTTCTCCTTGACCACACATGCCCTGGAACATTTCCAAGAATATGTTTACAAAACTAGCATAGTACTTGGGAGCCAAGAAATGCGTGTTAAACCTTTGGTTAAAATATATGTTTTTCTAAATAAATTAATTTGTAAATAACTCTATGGATGATTTTAAATCCATAGAGATATCATAAAGGATAAATCAGATGTTGAATTTAAAAATTTTACCCAATACTAATAAATTTTGGCCACTAACATCAGATTACTTACATTCTTACAAAAGTTTGAATACCCAATGCCTTTTTTTATAATAATATTAACTGGCATTTTAGCTTATCTTATTAATAAATAACAAGCAGATTAAAAGAAAGAACAGGATTTTCATATATGCTTTTAGAACAAAGTAAAATATTGTTTACTTTGAATTAAGGTATAGAAAATAGTATGTGTGAACATTGAAGAAAATTTGGAAAATATTGAAAAATTTTAAGGAACATGGAAGTAGCCAAACCATTTCTGATAGTTTTATTCAAGGTCTTCAAGACTAATCTTGTATATGTGTATGTATATATTACATATTTATATAAAATTTTCTTATTTGCTTTTTGGCATTTGCAATTTTTTATTTGCACTCATGCCTAAAATATTGGTAAATCCTTTGTTTAAATTTGTGAAATGAATGTTTTTGTGGTACATAAGTGAAATCAAGAATCTTATCTTGCAAAGCTTTAACCCCTGAACTTTTTAAAATACATGTGGCTTATATTAGGATGCAGTAACATCTCTTTTGTGTCTACCTTTTAATCATTTGAAAATTCTACCATTCTGTGATGTGTCAACAAAATTCAGTAATAAGTATTTCTTTAATTTTAGTATGATTTAAAAAATATTTCATTTCTTCTGATTTCTACAAGTTTATTATAGTCTTTAGGAATGAATTATTCAGTTAATGTCAATGCTCATTTAAAAATTTAATAAAGATAATCTGTAAGCATTATCCTAAGAATGGATAATGAACCCAAATTTTGTGACATCCCATAAATTTTAGTCAGATAGTTGACAAAATTTCCAATACAAAAATTCCTCTATATTATTTGGAATTGCAGTTTCAATTTACTCTGCTATTCAATATATATTTTAAAAATTGGGTTTTCTTCATTTTCCAATTATTTGATTTTTATTTAAACTCTTACAATATTACACACCTTTGCATTCAAGTGATTTGTATTCTTTTAACTTATATTAAGATTTTCTTTGTAGAATTATATCTGGTTATTTTCCAAAATTATTTTTGGATAATTAACATGACGTTCATACTTTGTTTTATGGTTACATGTTTAACAACCTTTCACCAGGTTATCACTGCTCATTAATTTTTTCCAATAATTAAAATGTGCATTAATTTCCTTTAAATCTTGAATTTTCAGGCACATTTTAACTTATCATATATAATATCCATATATTGTATTATGACTTATTTTTACTCTAAACTCTATGTTGTCTAATTTCTATATTTAT
This sequence comes from Cabassous unicinctus, assembly GCA_029593785.1. Taxonomy (NCBI): domain Eukaryota; kingdom Metazoa; phylum Chordata; class Mammalia; order Cingulata; family Chlamyphoridae; genus Cabassous; species Cabassous unicinctus. The sequence continues at coordinate 4,295 of JAQZBX010093110.1, forward strand.
TGTATTCCTCTTTCTTTTGCTTAAAATGTAGATATCTTGTATAAGCATTTATTTATAATAATATAATTTTTGATTAATCTCTCATGTTGTACATGCACTCTGTCTTTCTTATATTTATAAGCTCTTTACTGTTTTGGTTATTTTAATGACAATGATGGCCTTACTTTCATTTCTGTACATTGTTATTATTTAGAAAATGTACCCTTTTTCTTGGTGTTGACTATCATGGCCAACAGATTCTGTAATTCTTAATACAATAGTAAGTTCAGGGTGTGATTAAGTTTTTTTATTTTACCACAACCAAAATCAAGGTTGTATTTATCTTCACTGATTGACATGGGAACAGAACGTTGAAAGTCACTGGAGTCCACAGTGCAAAACGGGTGAAGAGCCCAGAAATGTACAAAGCAAACAGCTGCAATGGGCTGGCTCCAGGATGCCCAGAGCCCAGCAAGGACATGAACTATGGATGCCCAGAAAGAAAAAGAACACGTGGATTGGGAGCGGGACCCTGGCTGGGTGAGTGCGGGCAGAGGCTGCACTGCGGGTTGGCGGGAAACGGGGGCCATCCTTCTTCACCAGGGGCCTGACAGGGAGCATGGCGGGAAGCCTGAGGAGCAGGGCACAGGGCTGGGCAGGGCTCAGCTCGCGGCTCCCCCTCCAGCCCCGAGATCTTGGGCTCAGCCATGACCGCGGCCTCCCACTTCACGCCCGGCGCAGGACCTTTACGGCTGCGGGGGCAAATAGCTTCTAGGAGCCCACAGACGCCCCGCGGGACTGGCTCCACGGCGCTTCGCAGGCGACAGCCTCTAGTCCCAGAGCTGTAGCCGGACGGCACTGACGCGGGACATGGAGGCCCCAGGAGGCCAGGGCCCGGTGGAGGCCGGCCCCTCCCCAGAGCTAGCTTCACTGCCTTGCCAGTCAGAGAAGCTCCCGGCCAATCTGTCTTCCCTGGCCACCGCCGCCATCGGGGCCTGAGTCCTTAAGTCTTAATTAAATACAGACTATCCTATCCTTTAATATTTTAGAAAGCATTTATGTTGTTATTAAATAAATGTAATATATAATTTGGAAAATATGGAAACACTAGACCATTTGAAGTTACTTGTTATCCATATGTATTTCATTGCATATCATATTTTATTTGGTCTAAGGTAATTTTTAAGACTAATTTTATTCTTGATGGTATGTCAAAATTATATGTATTGTAAAAGTTGGACTCTTAAATAATGTTAAATAAAATAAGTCTGGAATAGAGCATGACAAAATATGAACATTAGTTTTTATTTGCAAATAATTGATATTATATAATGGGGAAAATGGGTTATATTTACTGAGAACATACTGAGTGCTAGACAATAGTCAAGGAACTTTAGAGATATAATTAACGTAGATTACCTTCTCAAGATAACTCTCAGGTAGATTCTTGAAACATCTCCTCCTCCTTGTTCAGGAAAATGGAAAGCCATCCTTGAACATGTGCAGGAAAGTCTTACGAATAACCCTCTAATTTTCACTCTGTCACACACCTCACAACCAGTCCATCACCATATCATTCTGCTTCTCTGTACAGAATATATTTGGAGTGTGACTATTTCTCAACATCTCCTCTGCTACCACCCTGGCCAAAAGACCCATCATCTCCATCTTTAAATGATAGTTAAAGCCTTCCAGATTGCCTCCCTGTTTTCTGCCTTATCCCTCCTGAGTCTAATCTGAATGTATGGCTAGACTATTACTCTTGAATGAAAGTTGGATCATTTCACTTTGCTTCTTAAAACCTACATGACTTCTAAAATGGGTAAAAATCAAAACATAGAGCCTCCAGGCCCAACAAGATCTTGCCTCTCCACATCAAATTTCTGAATGCATCTTTCATCTTTATGTCTGTCATGTTCTCTTTAGTGTGGCCACACTGATCTCTTCACATCTCTCATTCCCTATACTCATTAGTCCTGATGATGCCCAGATTTTTCCACTTTTTAATCTTCCTGAAATTTGCTTTGCCCAGATAACTAGATCTTTTCTCCTTCTCTTCCTCATAAGACCATGCCTCACCACACTATTTAAAATCACATCTTCCTCATCCCTCATCCTTGCTGAAATTATTTTTCATAACCATAAACTCATTATTTTATATATTTTGCCTATGCCTTTTGTTTCATCTCCATTTTCTTCCACTATGAGAGCTCTCTGAGAACAAGATTTATTGCTAGTTAGGATCATTCCTGTATCCCCATGACTTAGAAGAATGCCCCAATAAATGTTCTTGAATGGCTGAATTTTACAGAAGATAGAACTGGGGCACAGAGAGATGAAGAACTTGATCATGGTTAGTCAATAGGTTAAAGGATAAGCTTGCATTTGAAATCAGAAGACTGAGTGTAGAGTTCATGTTCTTCACAGTCATTCAATGGTATGACTCTTTTTCTACAAAAGTATACTCCTCCTGTCAGCATTGAAATATAATCCATTTCTTTATTATATTTTCAAATAATTAATGAAAATAACCGTGTTTGTTACAGGTATGTATTGCTGGCAGACATTCTATTCAGATGCTGAGAGAAGACATTATAATGTTGGAAATACCAGCTAAATCTTTTCAAACATACATATATCATTCTATTTACAGAAAACAAGAACTTTGTAAAGGAAAGAAAGTTATATCAGGTGATTTGATATGGATAGGGACAGAGCCTGTATTAAGTACAGGCTGTCCTGCTGTAAGAAAGGGTCTCAGCATTGCTATAAAGGCAGTGGCCACCAGATGTTTTGAGGGGAGGGAGAGGGAAGACTAGGTATAACATGGAGCATTTTGGGGACATTTGAATTGTTCTTTATGATATTGCAATAATGGATACAGGTCATTATACGTTTTGTCAAAATTGTGAAGTTCAAATTGTAAACAATAATGTAAACTATAGCCATGTTTGGTAGCAATGCTTCAACATGTGCTCATCAATTATAACATATGTAACACACTAATGAAAGATGCTGTTAATGTGGGAAAGTAGGGGAAGGGGAGGGCATGGGGTATATGGGAATCCTGAATATTTTCAATGTAATATTAATGTAACCTAAATCCTCTTTACAAAATAAAATAAAAATAAATAGAAAAAAAGAAAGGGTTTCAGAAACAGAGTGGCTCAACAATGGGGATGTAGCATTGCAAGCTTTTGCTTACTAGGGTTTGTGGTAGCTCATTTCCATGAGTTAGTCCTGGCCCCCCGGTTTTTCTAGGTTGTTGCTCTACCATCTCGCAAGGTGTCCTCTTCTCTATGTGTGTAGAGGTTTCACAGAGCACTGTGTCCACATTCCACAGTCTGAGGGAAACATGAGTTTTTCACATTGGGGAAATAATCTCTTTTTCATGTAGACCTTTTCAGGTAACTTATGTTTCTGGTGTGAACATCCTAAAAATTGTATATTTAATCTAAATTATGAAATTTAGCAGCAATAGGATATTTACAAAATTTTATTACTCTCATTTTGATATTTGTGGGAGACTACAGTGATATCTCTTCCTTTATTCCTTACATTGACAATTTTGTCTCCTCCTTTCAGAGTCGTTACCCTAGGGATGATTAACCTTGGAGTAGTAGAGATGCAGTTCATCTTCCTATTCTTTGTTATGTTTTTATGATATATTTTACCGTTATATGTGACTCAAACCTCAAATGAACCAGTGTAATTTTCCTGTAGACCATTATTTTAAAGCAATTAAATTTTTAAAAATCCAGTGTTTGATAGAATTATCTTCAGTTTTATATATATGTCATTATTTCTTTAAGTAGACCCAAGCTTCCTTCTGTTATCATTTCTCTTTATGCCTGGAAAATTCTTGAAGCACAAATCTGCTGGATATATATTTTTCTGTATGTGTGTGTGTTATTTTCCTGGAAAAGTTTTAATTTTGTTTTTATATTCCAAAGATACCTAAATTGGTATTGAATCTTATAATGACAGTTATTATCTTTCAGTATTTGAAACATGACTCTCCACTATGTTATGGCTTGCATTAGTTTTGATGATGTCTGTTATAATTCTCATGGGTTGTTGTTTTCAGAATGTGATATGTACTATCTTCTGACTTCCATCTTCATTTTCTACTTTTCTTTGTTTTTCAGGTGTGAGATCAAAGAGTCTCTATGTGTTTCATTTGTTGGTTGATTTGCTATTTGTTTTTTTCACCTTCTTAGGCATTTTTAACAATTACAGTCCTGAGGTTTGATGTTTTTCTTTATATTCAGAAAAGTTATGGTCATTATCTTCTTAAATATTTCTTCTGATGCACCCCCGTTCTATTCTTACATAGTACACTAACTATATGTATATGAAACAGTATGGTATTTTACCATAGTTCTCAGATAGTTCATCCCCCATGTTTTATTTTTTCTTTAACATTTTTTCTTTCTTTCTTTCTTTCTTTCTTTCTTTCTTTCTTTCTTTCTTTCTTTCTTTCTTTCTTTCTTTCTTTCTTTCTTTCTTTCTTTCTTTCTTTCTTTCTTTCTTTCTTTCTTTCTTTCTTTCTTTCTTTCTTTCTTTCTTTCTTTCTTTCTTTCTTTCTTTCTTTCTTTCTTTCTTTGCTATTGGCTTATCATTAAGTTCATGATTACTTCCTAATCTTTAGTGAACATATTGAATATCCTGTTGATAGAATATTTTTGTCTTATGTTGTATGTGTGATTTTTAAAAGTTGTTTTCTAGCAATTCATTGGACATACCTTATAGAGTCCATCCTTATGAAGAAATTTCTCTTGTATCCATTTTGGTTGCTTATCCTTTCAAATAGATCTTCTAACCTCATAGCTGTCAATGCTCTTTAGCCAAAGACCCAGGAACATCTGTGGTTGACAATTTTATATTATTACCTGTTGCAGTGAGGAATGTGAAAACATGCAGTTTCTATTTAAGAGGGTTTTAGAAAGATCATATTCCAGGATTTTGGCTTGGATGGGTAACCAGGGGGAGGAAAGAAGGAAGCAAAACTTGGTATTCATTTGAGCCTACAAGAAAGAAAATGTAATAATCTAAGAAATCATATTCCATGGAGGGACAAGCCACACTAAGAGGAGATAGAACTGTGTTCTGTCAGTATGCAGGAGAAGTTTTATGATTGTATATCACAGATTTTGTGAACCTTTCATGAGATCAAAGTATGAATAAAGCTATAATCTGTAAATCCATAGCAGTTAATCATTTCATAAGAAAGGAGGAGGATAGTGGGTATTTCCTGTATTGCACAGTGACCTTGTCTTAAGGTCTACCAATCTGCCCCTCGTCTTCCTCATGAACACTTGATCTAGACATGCAGAGAAGCTTTTGAGGGTGAATGCAAAGCCCTTAAATCTAGGGCTAACTGTTTTTCATGATCAGCACTGTAGCTCAAATTCGGCTTTTACAATTCTGTAAAATGTATCTGTATTCTTCCTAGTTGTGTATACAGTGACCACATTTTCTCCCACCCTCTGTCCATAGCAATCTATTCATTTGTTCCATCTCCTCTTGGAGTGTCTTGTCCCTCTGTGGAATATGATTTCTTAGATTTGCACAACCTCATCTTTCCGGTAGGCTCAAGAAAAGTTATCATATTGTAGATTTAGGGCTTTTTAAAATTGGTGAGATTAAGTAAATTGTCGTTGAAGAATTCTGCATCCTAAGTACAAGTGAAAGTCCTATATTTCCTTTTAAATCTTATTCACTACTTTGGCTTCTATGTATTTCCTTTCTGAAAAACTACATATTTGTCAGTATAGTATCTTCCTAAGGTTATAATACTGCACCTAGAAAATTCAATGGAACCTCATAATCACTGTAGGTATATCTGACTTCATCATTTTCTTATACCATCCTTTCTCTCCCCTCCTCCTCCTCCAATGTCATCACCATCTTCTAATATTAATAATGATTATCATTCCTTTTCTTCTTCCTAATATTTGTCTAATGAAACTACTACTACTAATAATAATAATGTCTAATCCTTCTTCTTTTAATGTCTAGATATTGATCACTCTGTCTCAAAATTCCAAATTCTACATGTATCAATAAACTGAATGATCTGTAACAAAGACCAGTGGAATCTAGTTTTCTAATAATGTGCTCCTTACATACTACATTAATGAAGACCTTTAGTGCTTCATAAGGCATTTTCTGGAAGCCTGATAAATGCAGTAAGCAAAGTAGAAATTTCACTCTGTTGTTGAATTCTATGTACTAAGGTGCTTAAAACAGGGACTGTGCAACCAGGGTGTTTAGGTTTCAATCCTGGTATCACTTTTTGATTCAATTTTATTGTTAAAAATAAAGCTTAAATCCACCAAAGAGTACAAGCAATGGTATTTGGTGTAATCACATATTTGTGAATCCATCACCCCAGTCATCCCCAGAGCACTTTCATTATTACAATAATAAAGATAAACATAAACCAAAGCTCATCACCTATCAATCTCTCTATGCCTCGCCTGCTGTAAATAGCTGCTATTCATTTTCCTTCCCTCTAGGATATTTGTATTTATATTTTGTTAAAAAATGAGTCCTATATATGCAATATACTGATATTTGTGTTTTACATGAGGTTTTACTACCTTCTACAGTTCCATGTTACAGTTTTTAGCTTTCCTTCTAGTAATATACATGATCTTAGATTTTCCCATTCAACCTTTCAACCAGTGTCATACCCATACAATAGCACTGCTAGTTAAACACACCATGATATGCTTTAGCCACTTCTATTTATTTACAAAGATTTCCAAACAACATTTTTACCAATTCTGCACAGATTAACCATCAGCTTTCCACTCTATACCCTCCTTCTATTGTCTGGTGAACTATATTATAATTATTAACTCTATGAGTTTACACAGTATCTTTATTTCATAATAGTGCAATCATACAGTATCTTCCACAGTTGCTATACATTCTATATTCCCACCAACAGTGAATAAACATTCCTATCTCTCCACATCCTCTCCAATATTTACATTTTTCCTACTTTTAAATAGTAACCAGTCTAATAGATGTGAAATGATATCTCATGGTAGGTTTCATTTGCATTCCCCTAACTGCTAGTGATGTTGAACATTTTTTCATGTGTTTCTTTGCCCTTAGTATTTCTTCTTTGGACAATTGTCTTTTCAAGTCTTTTGCCGATTTTTTAATTGGATAGTTTGTCTTTTTATTGTTGAGTTGTATGATCTCTTTCTATAGCATGGATATTAAACCTTTATTGTATATGAGATTGCCAAACATTTTCTTCCATTGAGTTGACTGTCTTTTCACCCTTTTGATGAAATCCTTTGAGGTGCAAACATGTTTATTTTGATGAGGTCCTATTTATCTATTTTTCTTTTTGTGCTCATTCTTTGGATGTAAGGTTTAAGAAACTTCTGCTTACTTCAAGATCTCAAAGATGTTTTCCTACATTTTCTTCTAGGAGTTTTATGGTTGTCACTTCTGTATTTAGGTCTTTGAATCATTTTGAGCTAATTTTTTGTATAAGGTATGAGGTAGGGGTCTTCTTTCTTTTGGATATGGATGCCCAGTTCTCCCAGCTCCATTTTTTTTAATAGGCTGTTTTGACCCAGTTGGGAGAGCTTGACTGTCTTATCCAAAATGACTTGACTATAGATGTGAACTTCTATTTCTGAGTTTTTGATTCAGTTCCATTATCAATGTGTTTTGTTCTTTTTTTTTTTCTTATTTATTTTTTTTTTGTGGGTAAAAATCAAATTTTTCACAATACATATCAATATTTGTAAAATGATATATAAATACATATAAGGCCCCAGGACGTGTATATCCATTGAGGATGTTGTACCACATGGATGAGAAATGGTGGTGTGGGATGTTGTTGGAGGTGTGGGTGGTAGGGAACATGGGAATCCCTGTAATTTCTGAGTAATATTTAGGTAATCTAAGCACCTTAAAAAAAAAA
>JAQZBX010093111.1:0-12190 GCA_029593785.1 Cabassous unicinctus
GGCTCAATTTGTAAGTTAAGAGAAGGAGCATGTATTAAGAGCCCAGTTAATTTGTCAATAAATGTGCTGAACACATTAAATGTCATCTCATTTAATCTTAACCCTAAACTTGACACTTGAAAACACTAAGGCAGAATACATAAACACAAAACATATGAAAACCCTCACCCTAGTTCACTCGTCTCTCTCTTCCTTACTTTCTTTTTTTAAGGAAGAGAGAACTCTTAAGAGCAGTTGAGGGATTCTTTCCACCTAAAGGAAAACAAAAGAGCTGATTTAAATATTCAAGTGCTGAGAGAACTAAGGGAGTAAAGCTCCTACAAGGATTTTTTTTTTTAAAGAAAGGTTGCCCAGCTCAATAGCTATACCCTCTTGAAATTAAGAGGCCAGAACAGCAAAATGCCAAGTCACTAAGAAAATAACTTCATATGAAAACATTACCCTAGATGCAGTCTTAGAGCTTTGATGCAAATGAGTCAAAAGATGAACCCCTTCTTTTTACCATCCTCCCTTTCCTCCTCTACCCCACCTTTCCCTCACTGCTCCCACATAAAAATGCACACACACTTATTATGAAACCTCTTAAATAAATAAATACACACAACCTCAAGCAGCCCAGGGTTTTCTTCCTATGGGCTTGCCGGAATTCCTTAGAATAATCAGACCCCCCTCCCCCCCCCCCAAAAAAAGAATAATCAGACCCAGAATTTCCCTTGTTTGCCTAGCTTAGAGGATATGGGTTTAACTCTACTGAGGGGCACCAATGTTTCCTTACATTAGAGGTAGTATTTAGAATAGAAAGGAATCCAGAAACCACTCTCCATTTGTGATCTTCCTCCTCAACATCACGTATATTAATCAACAACTTGAGAAAAAAGAGACTACAGAGAACTTTGTTTCTGTTTCTTCTTCCAACAAGCAACAAGAAAAAACTAATAAACAAAACCTAAAAATAGAAGGATGGTCAGCAAGTTGCTACAGAATGGAAGGGAAATAAGGTCTAGACATTCAACTAGCTACCAGATCTCTCTAGATAATGGTAAATGAGCCCTGAGGAACCCCACAGATTTAGGTTTTCTGATGATGACAGGGACTATACATAATTATGGCTTGACATAATCCAACCACTTTTAGAGTCCTACATTGAAATGGAATTTGAAAACAGTAACCTAATAACCTGATGTCAAACCACAGTCTTAAATAAACGTGAAAATTCTTTGTTTAACTGACCTGCATAAACAGCAGCTGACTGTTGCAAAGATTGAATCTGTCCACGATTGCATCCATATTTCTGGTTAATTTCCTTTAAGGGAACTTCACTGATTAAATCTAATAGCACAAGACTAGTGAAAAACCTGAAAAGTAAATCAGCAAAATCACAAAAAGGAATCACTTATGTTTACTATAAAAGTACAATATGTTGTGCAAAAAAACTAAGAACCAAAAAAGGTAATAGAGGTGTTTACACACCCTGGGAAGATTACTAGTAGGAAAAGGGTTAGTGGAAAAAGACTGAGATTAATATTCTTAAAGTAAGTTCAGATATACAAGTCAATTTTTTGTTACCAAATAACTAATATCCCCTATATTTCAGCACTTCTAACTAATTTCAAAAAATGACATGGGGGGAAACCGATGTGGCTCAAGCAGTTGGGTGCCCATCTCCCACATGGGAGGTCCTGGTTTTGGTTCCCAGTGCCTCCTAGAGAGGACGAGCAGATGCAACAAGCTGAAGCAATGAGTGGCTGCAATGAGAGGACACAACGAGCAGGAAGCAGATGTGGTTCAAGCGGTTGGACATCTACCCCCTACATGGGAGGTCCCAGGTTTGGTTCCCAATGCGTAATAAGGAAGACGAACAGACACAACGAGCAGAGACAACAAGTGGACACAAAGAGCAAACAACGCAGCAGACCGATGAGGGAGCCATGGGAGGGGGGGGCGGTGAGGAGAAATTACTTGGTTCAAGAAACATGATGGCACAAAAATTTGAAAGTCTTTATACATAGTTATATGATCATATAATATTTCAATAAAACGACAAAATCTGATTACCAAATGCAATTTCAATCATATGAGTAAAGATTATCGGAGTAAAGGAAGACCAAGAGTGGCACAAAAAAATCCAAGTATATAAATCCTTAAAAACTAACATTTGGAAGCAACCCGAGTGTTCATAAATAAATAGATAAACAAAATAAGATACAAACATACATTGGAACATTATTCAGGCATAAAAAAGGAGTGAAGTTCTGATACATGAGACATCATATTGAGTGATAGAAGCCAGACAAAAAAGGAAAAATATTGTATAATCTTACTGATATGAAATAAAGAGAATAAGCAAATTTTACCCGGGCCAGAGAGGGGATAGGGAATGAAGAGTCTGGGGCAATGAAAAGTTTTGGTAATGGATGTTGGTGATGGTAGCACAACATTGTGAATATAATTAACACCACTGAATTATATATTTGGACATGATTAAAAAGGGAAATTTTAGGTTGTATGTATGCTACTAGAATAAAAGTTTTTTTAAAAACCATGGGACCACACAAATACAATGAACCCTAAAGTAAACTATGGACTATAGTTAATAGCATAATTATAATAATAATGTTTCATCAATTATAAAAAAGTTACCACACTAATGCAAAGTGTTGTTAATATGGAAAACTGTGTGGAGGTAGAAGGGATATATGGGAACTCTGTATTTTCTATATGATTTTTCCATAAACCCACAAGTACTCTGATTAAAAAAAAAAAGAGAGAGTTTAAAAAATTCACATTTGAATATAATACTGAGACAAATATAATATACTAGAATAATTTTTAAGAATAATAATTTTATCAAATTTCTATGAATGTGAAAGCCTGTCCAATTTTTCCACATGAATCTTTCAACTGGCTCTTCCATACTGGTAATAAATGACTTCTTGGAATAATATAAAACATCATCCCAAATGAAAAAGCACTAAGTGGGCAGTTGTTCTGATTCACATATTCTTTAAGAAAGAAAAGTAATTAAATGCTCTGATTACAAATGTCTTCATATATAATGTCCACTAAACTATAGCTATATAGAAAGTAAAAATGTATCAATAAATTCAGCAAAGAGGGGAATCAAAAATTTAGTGATAGTCAATTGAAAATTTGATAACTCATCTATAGTAAATGAAACCGGATCAGGAAAGTGGACATCAACTGTATACCAGGCCCTGTTAAATACTGCAAAGTCTAGATTCCTAGATGTGTACCTTTTATGAATGGCCATCTGTCGGTGCTGTCTCTCAGTTTTGGCTACTACTTTTCCTTTCACACAACGAGCCAGGAACCCTTCTTCAACTCCTACTAGCTCTGCCACCCGTTTCATAGAGCTTGGCAATTTCTCCCATAAACAGAAAAATTGGTACCAATCAATAGTCGTCCAATCTTCAAACATAGGTGTAACCTAAAGGGAAAAAGCATCATTCATTAGCTAACAACTATATTGCAAAAGGAACAAAATTGTAAATGTAAACTTAATACTATAAACAAATGTCTCAAGAAGTGACATCATCAACATGACTTAAGACATTCGTTGGGAAAATCTCCCCTCAGAATCAACTAATAAAATCCACTTGTTTGGCTCTCTGAAGTACAACAAACAATGAAGAAGGACCCCACAAAAACTTAATTGACAAAAAGAAAGAAAACAAACAACAACAAAAAAAACCACCAAATTCAGGTAGGAGGTAACAGATCGGCAATCCAGGCCCTTGCCAATCACTCAGCTCCATACATCCTAGAAGTCACAAAGAGGCAGCATGGCCTAAGTCCCTCCTGCTAAGGATGCAGACCAGAGAGCCATTCACAACAGTGAATTGTAACCCCATGCATATCCAGGCACAGGGAACCAAGTATGCAGAGACACAGGGTGGAAAACAAGCAGCTGAGGAGTGCCACACACAAAAGTGCCCCCAGGAAAAAAAGAGAATGTTGGCAAGAGGTGAAGAGGTGCACATACTCAATCCAGTCTCTGTTCACTAGACTGGCTAAATGCAAAATGGACCTTTCTGGATTGACCCCATCTGGCTTCCTGGGACAGGATACACTGACCAGAAAGAAAGCAGAAGCAGAAATGCCTCAAAAAAAAAAAAAAAGGAGGGGTGGAAACTGAACTGCTGTAAGACAGGAAAGGTCCCAGAACTGAAAAGTATAATGAAATGGAGAAAAACTTCACCTTTACAAAACACATTCTCTTAATGCTACCTTCTACAACTTTCTATATTACAAACTTATCAAATTTTAGTCAGCATTGACTATGAATTCACTTCCACAAACCTGTTACTTCTTTCTATATCCATTTAAGTCTCTCATCCCTCATTCTGTTCTGTGAAGGTAAAAACAAACTATTCATTTCAATTTAGGCAAAAACAATTTTTTAAAAGGAGGTTTGTAATAATTTCATTAGCCAAAAACCTAAAATTTTCATCAGCTTAAAGATTTAATATATATAATGCTAATTTATTTATGTGAGTGAGAGAATTTAAACAAATCATAGGAGCTGGAAAAAAAACATTCTGCACTAAAAAGAACCAGAACAGATCAAGATTTCCAGAGAAGGAAAAGCAGAACAGAAGCTTAATCCTGAAGGTGAAACTATTGTATACAAAAAAGGGCAATCTTAAATATAGTATTGCATATCCAAGGCAAGAATCACATGCAGAAGACCTGAGAAAATATGAACAGCCCAAAACAGGCTACTCTAAAGGTCCAGAATAAGTTGGACCAAGTGTCAAAGAGCCTTAACACAAAGCCAATCAATAATAAAACCTAGGCAAGAGGGAGAAACTGATCTTCAGAGTCAAAATAATTAGACATTCAGATATCAGCTAAAAATTACAAGCCATACTAAGAAACAGGAAGATTTGAATCAGTCAAGGGAAAAATTAAAACATGAGAGGAGACACAGAATTGGAACAACTAATCAAAGTAGTTCAAACAAATCTAAATCAATTCAAGGGGAAGAAGGAAAATATGGATAGAAATAAACTAATGGTAGATATAGAATTAAAGGAAATTAAGAAGACAATATGTGAGTATAAAGAATTTTAAAATTTAAAAGGAAACATAACAGAAATTATAGGATGAAAGGCACAAAAGTGAAGATTAAAAATACACTACAGGCATACAATAGCAGATTTGAACAGGCAGAAGAAAGAATCAACTAGCTAGAAGACAGAACAATCAAAATCACATATTCAGAAGAGCAGACAGAAAAAACAATAGAAAAAGTTGAGCGGTGTCTTGAAGCATATAAACATATGCATCATAAGGGTCCAAAAAAAAGAGAAAGGAAAGGGACAGAAAGACTATTTGAGAAAATGGCCGAAAATTTCCCAACTCTTATGAAAGACATAAATATGCATGTCCAAGAGGCATAATGTACACCAAACAGAATAAACCCTAATAGACCTACACCAAAACACATACTAATCAGAATGTCAAGTACCGAAGATAAAGAGAGAATTCTAAAAGCAGCAAGAGAACTAATCAAAGATGTTCAAACAAATTTCCTAAATCAATTCAAGTAGATTGAGAAAAATATGACTAAAAAGATAACGGATATTAAGACAACACTGGGTGAGCATAAAGAAGAATCTGAAAATATGCAAATTCATTATGAGAATGAAAGGCACAATAGATGAAATTAAAAATACATTAGAGGGAAATGGATGTGGCTCAAGCGACTGGGCTCCTGTCTACCATATAGGAGGTCCAGGGTTCAATTCCCGGGGCATTTTGGTGAAAAGGCAAGCTGGCCCACATGGCAAGCTGGCCCGAGTGGAGAGCTGGCCCTCGCGGAGTGCTGGCCCGCACAGACAGCTGGCACAGCAAGATGATGCAACAAAAAGAGACATGGAGAAGAGACAATAAGAGACACAACAGACCAGGGAGTTGAGGTGGTGCAAGAGATTGAGCACCTCTCTTCCACTCCGGAAGGTTCCAGGATTGGTTCCTGGCGTCGCCTAAAAGAGAAGACAAGCAAACACAGAAGAACACACAGAGAGCAAACAGCGAGCACAAAACAGCTAGGGGAGGGGGTGATAAATAAATAAATAAATCTTTGGAAAAAAAAAAAAAACATTAGAGGGAAGCGGATGTGGCTTAAGCAGTTGGGTGCCCACCTACCATATGGGAGGTCCCAGATTCAGTTCCCAGAAGATGACAAGCAAGACAGCGAGCTGATGCAATGGGCTGGCACAGTGAGCTGACACAACGAAGAAACCACAACAAAGCAGGGAGCAGAGGTTCAGTGATTGGGCACCTCTCCCCCACCACATGGGAGGTCCTGGGTTCGGTGTCCGATGCCTCCTAAAAAGAAGACGCGCACACAACGAACAGACACAGAGAGCAGACAGGGAGAGCAAACAATGGGGTGGGGAGGGGGGAATAAATAAAATAAACCTTAAAAAAAAAACTACATTAGAGGCATACAATAGGAGATTTAAACAGACAGAAGCAAGGATCAGCAACCTACAAGACAGCACATCCAAAATTGAACAGACAAAAGAAAAGAGAGAAAACAATGAAAAAAAACTGAGCAGGATATCTCAGGGTTTTGAATGGCAGCACAAAGCATGCATACATGTCATGGGTGTCCCAGAAGGAGATGAGAAAGTAGCAGAAAGAATATTTGAGGAAATAACGACCAAAAATTTCCAAATTCTAAAGACATAAATTTACATGTCCTTTGCTGACTGTGTCTGAATTTTTTTTGCTTATAAAGGACTCCAGTAATACAAATTAAGGCCAAACATGATTCCCTTGGGCCAACCCTTAACTAAAATAACATCTTCAAAAGGTGCTATTTATAAATGGGTTCACATCCATAGGAATGCAAATTAAGATTAAGAACATGTGTTTTCAGGAGGTACATAATACCCAGCACAATATTAATAATATTAAACTGTGAAGACTCAATGTTTTCTACCTAAGATCAGGAACGTGGCAAGGATTCCTCTCTCATAACTTCTATTTAACATCGCATTGGAGACCATAGCCACTGAAATAAGGCAAAGAACTATTACAATCAATTAAATGATCAGTCAGTCAGGGTTCTCCAGAGAAACAGAACCAATAGGAGGTACCATACATACACACACACATTTGTGTATAGAAAGAAATTTCAAGAAATTGGCTCATGTGATTGTGGGGACTGGCAAGTCCAAGCTATAAAGGGCAGACTAGCAAGCTAGAAAACCAGTCAAGAGTTGATGGTGCAGGAAGCGGGTGTGGCTCAATGGATAGAGCTCCCGTTTACCATATGGGAGGCCCCGGGTTCGCTTCCCGGGGCCTCCTTGTGAGGGCAGGCCAGCCCGCGCGGCGAGGTGGGCTGATGCAGCAAGACCTCACAGCAGGAAGCGGGTGTGGCTCAATCGATAGAGCTCCCGTTTACCATGTGGGAGGCCCCGGGTTTGCTTCCCGGGGCCTCCTTGTGAGAGCAGGCCAGCCCGCGCGGCACGGTGGGCTGATGCAGCAGGACCTCACAGCAAGGGGAAGATAAGCAGACACGGAAGAAACGCACAGCAAATGGACACAGTAAAACACAAGCAGCAAGGGGGGGATAAATAAATAAATAAATAAATCTTTAAAAAAAAAAAAGAGTTGATGCTGCAGTCTTAAGGCAAAATTTATTTTCTCCAGGAAACCTCACTTTTGGCTCCTAAACCAACTGATTAGATGGATGATGCCCACACACATTATTAAAAGCAATCTCCTTTACTTAAAGTCAACTGATTACAGATGTTAACCATATCTACAAACTACATTCACAACAAAAAAATATAAATAAATTAAAAAATTTCATTTAAAAATAAAATTAAATTAAATAAAACAAAAAAATCAAACAAATAAATTAAACTGTGAACTGAGAGCAGTGACACAAACAGACATCTGTACATCAATGTTCATAGCAGCATTATTCACAATCACCAAAAGTTGGAAACAACCCAGGTGCCCAACAACCTATGAATGGATGAACAAACTGTGGTGTACTCACACAATGGAATATTTATTATGCAGCTATAAGAAGAAATGAAGTCATAAAGCATATGACAACATGGATGAACCTAGACGACATTATGTTGAGTGAAGCAAGCCAGACACAAAAGGACAAATACTGTATGATTGAGCTACTATGAACTAAATATATTGTGTAACATATTGTATGATTCTGTTTATATAAAATGTAAATAAAAATCTATTTATAAAGATGAAAAAAAAATAAAAAATAGAAGGAAATAAAATATAAATAGAATACAATAAATTAAAAAATTAAATTAAAATAAAATAAAAATAAAGTAAAGTGAAATAAAATAAAATAAAATACCTTCATAGCAATACCTAGATTAGTATTTGATTAAATAACTGGGTAGTATAGCCTAGCCATGTCGACACATAAAATTCCCCATCACAACCCACCCTTGTCAACTTGGCATCCATACATATCCCCCTTAAACTATAGTTAATCTCCAAATAAATACAATAACAAAGTCATATTTCTGTCTAACGTGACACATCAATCCTGCATAAAACTAAAAATGCACTAACCTGTTTCCCAGAACAGGTTGCAAACTCCTTGGATAATATTCACTCTTCTCCTTGATGTCCTATACCTTAAATATTATGATATGAAGTTAACTATTATTAATACATTTTATGTTTCTTGATAACAGGATAAGAGATGGAAGAAAACAAAGACTACTTGCTACATACAAATATACAGAAGTAGAGATAGATATATAGAGATACATAGATTCATACAAAATAAGGAAGAAATACTCATAATAATCACAATCCTCATTTCTGCAACTGGTTACATGCTCCTAGCTGGTATTTATCACTACCTTCTTCTACTACTTATTCCATAATCTCTTTGTTCTCAAAAAGCAACTCACATTTCTTTACCTGGTGGAGCAACCCCATCTTCATTCCGGAAGGATATCAGTCCTTAATAGTATTGACTGAAATAGGTTGATATCGTTTTCCATTGACTTTAATCACAGGACTTGGTAGTACTAAGAGATGTCCTAAGGGATTTCTTGCATTCTAGACATACTCTTCCTTACCTCCATATGCAATCAGTCCAATTTCCCCTTACTAATCAGGATCAATCACTCCTGCTAATACAGTAACTCCCTTTTTCCCCTGTCTACATGAGATCACAAAGTTATCAGTGGCAGTCTTAACCTCCAGTTCAATAGATCACTGCTGTGTCTTCTGGTGGAAGAATTCCTCCCATTGGAACTAAAACCTCTAGACCAGCACAGTGTAAATCACAGGCAAGGAAGCAAAAATTTTGCTAGTGGATCACTAGGGATAATAGTGAGTGGTACCACTCCCATTTACTGTCCTTAATTCCTGAACTTGTGAATCCTGGCTATGGGAGAAACAGCACCATATATTGGATATTGACTGAGAGCATATCTAGCTTCCTGAAGAACATTGCCCCAACCCTGCAAGGTACTGCCATCAAGCTCATGCTGTTACTGAGTCTGCAAAAGGTCATTCCACCATTCTATCAAACCAACTGCTTCAGGATGAAGGAGAACATGGTAAGACAATTGAATTCCATGAACACAGGTGCACTACTACACTTCATTTGCTGTGAAGTGAGTTCCTTGATCAGAAGCAATGCTGTGTGGAATACCATGACAGTGGATAAGGCATTCTGTAAGTCCATGGGTGATGGTTTTTACAGAAGCATTGCAGGCAAAGAAGGTAAATCTGAATCCAAAGTAAGTGTCTATTCCAATGAAAACAAAAGTGCTGCTCTACCATGATGGAAGTGATCCAATGTAACCAACTTGCCAACAGGTAGCTGATTGATCAACCCAGGTAATGGTGCCATATTGGGGTCTCAGTACTGGTCTCTACAGCTGGCATATTATGCACTCAGCAGTGGCTATAGCCAATTTGGCCTTTGTAAGTAGATGTCCATGTTGCTGAGCTTATGCATAACCTTCATCCCTGTCACCGGCCATTTTGTTCATGAGTGCCTTGGTTATTGACAGGAGTGTCTGGGGAAAGAGACTGATTGGTTTCCACAGAACATGTGATTCCAACCACTTGATTACTCAAAACCCTCCTCTGCTGAGGACACCCTTTGATGGGACACAAATGTCTTAACGTTTTTTGCCCATTCAGAAAAGTCTATTGAAATAACTCTTTGCCAGGACTCCTTGTCACCAGTTTTCTAATTAGGTTCATTCCAAGTCCCTGAACATGCAGTTAAATCATTAGCCATTGCCCATGAATCAGTACACTCATACCTTTGTCCATTTCTCCCTCTAGGCAAATAAGCACCCAGATAAGTGCACTGCTCAAAGTTCTCCACCGTGTGAGAAGTTCCCTTCACCACTATCCTTCAGAGATGTCCAAGAAAGGTACCATGGTATTACAGGTGTCTACTTTTGGGTAGTATCTGCATATCATGCAGAATCATCTGTAAACCAAGCCTGAGATTTCTCTTCTTCAGTCAACTCATGAATGGGAATTCCCCATGAGACCACAAGTGTGAACGGGGAGAGAAAAGGTAATGTAGCAGGAGTCAGACCATGGGCATTTGGCCCACTTCATGTAACTTACTTGTGCTTTCGGAGCCTACTTGAGCCTGATCTTGTACTTACCACAGCCATTCTAGGATAGAGAGATGCTCTAAATGCCCAACTTTATGGGAAGGTAGGTCAGGCAGCACACAGTTCATGAAGGGCAGCCCAGGTAGTATAGTAATTTGGTGCCCAAGGCTAACCTTCATCCCTAACACCAGGGCCATTTTCTTCATGAGCCACTTGGGCACTGACACTGAGTGCCTGGGGAAAGTCTCTATATAAGTCCAGTACCAAGCCAAAAGTTGTTTCTCAAAGGATTCTAGTTATCCACAGAGAATGGTAGGACTTTGCTCCAAATTCCTAAGGGCCTGTACTGTGATTCTCCTATAGGGGCCCATCAAAGACTCCAAATAGTATCTCTATCTGCCACTGATACTTCAAGCACCAATAAATCTGCTGGATCTTATAGCCCAAGTGGCAGAGCAGTTTGCACAGACTGCAGTCTGGTCCTGTTGCAGAGACTCCTCTTGTTCTAGGCCCTGCTCAAAACTTGCAGCTTTTTAGATCACTTAATAAGTGGGCAACAGTAGCAGACCCAAATGAGGAACACGTTGCACCCAAAATCCAAAGAGGTCAAGGAATTATGCCACCTTTTTTATTGTAGGAGGGGCCAGATACAAAAACTTATTCTTTACCTTACAAGGGATATCAACATGCACACCCACTGGACCCATATAAATTCCACAGAGATGAAAAGACCCTATATTTTTACTGGGTTTATTTCTCAACTTTTGTCATACATTTAAAATGTCTTACCAATAAGTCTAGAATAGTTACTATACCTTGCTTACTAGGTCCAATCAGCATACTATCATCAGTGTAATGGAACAGTATGATGTCTTGTGGAAGGAAAAAGTCATCAAGGTCCTGGCAAACTAAACTGTGACATAGGGCTGGGAAGGTGAAATACCCCTGAGATAGAACAGTGAAGATGTATTTCTGGCCTTGCCAGCTGAAAGCAAACTACTTCTGGTGGTCTTTACTAAACTAACATGTATTGGTCTCCTGGAATAAGTGTCAGTTCAGAGCCGGTGTCCAATAATTTCCCCAAAAGTTTGATTATTTCCTTTTCCCCAACACATAATCACCCTGGTAAAAGTTTGTAGGTCACTTTGGGAAAGGCTGGGAATAAGATTAACATATGTATTTGGGGCAGTGTAGTGGGGTCCTTCCTCAAAGGGACCTGGCCTCACTTTCATTCAAGAGTTTCTGGGTCTATTAACTGACTCAAGTCTGAGAATTAACTGAGGGGCCATGACTCTCTACTTTGGTCATTCAAGTTAGATTTCTGTTCGGTTGACCTGGAATTCTTCCATTTATACAGACCAAATAATAATTTAGTAGATTATCCACATATCTCTTATAGGGACACAATGATTAACTAGTCAATGCCATAGGTCTCTGCAAGTCACACTATTTTTATTACTGCTTTGCTTCCACTGTTCATTATGGTAAGCAAGCCTACCTTGTGTCTGGCAATTAAGTGCCATCACTTGGCTCCTAACACCGAGGGATCCCATTAGCCCTATTATATATAT
>JAQZBX010093112.1:0-12207 GCA_029593785.1 Cabassous unicinctus
TTTCTTAGTTAAAATCCATCTCCTTTTTGCAAACTCTAAACTAAGACTTTAAATAATAGAAATCTATTCTTTTTTTAGTTTAGAGGTTCCAGATATTCTGTTTTGTTTCAGATCATTGTCATGTTAACTTGCAAAAGTCAAGATAATCAAAGATGGGTACTTCCTCCTTCTTTATACTTAATCGGTACCTTCAAAATGTTTTATGTTGATCATATATTACTTTGATAATTAGTTTATATAAACTTAATAATAAAGGACTGTAAGAAGCTGGCAAGGTCAGGAAAATTCTTGGTCAGAGGAAATTCCTGCATCTGATTGCTCATAAGAGTCATAGATGCCATCCATATGTTTCTGCCTTTGCTTAATAGACTGGGATTCTTGAGTCAGAAGTGAATTCCTGCGATAAATAGATGGCAGAAATTTCTTATGTCCTGTTCTGATTCTTATTTGAAGACCATGGGCAGAAATTATTTACTATAACAGAACTTAAGGAGAGAGAATTTGATGGTTAAAATTGACGCTGTTCCTCAGCCTGGATGTCAGGAATCCACAAAGTCAACACCTACCATCAGAGTTCACAAGGCAATGAAATAGCAGAGCTTAGAGTCCTGCTCTTCCCCAGGACCTGCTCAGAACCCCCACAAGTCACTTTCTGAAGATCCCCGTGGGGCAGTCTTCTGTAGCTAAATGAGTTTCCATAGCTCCTTCCCCACCTTAAAATGAGTCTTTGGCTGGAGCTTGGTTACTCCTTTCATTACACCTTGCCTTGTCTGAGTTGTTGAATGCCTCATTCTTGAGTCTACTTGAATTACCAAATTTATATTTGAAGAAATTCTTTGTAACACTTAATCTTCCTTTTCTGACTATACCATCATATCTTTGGCCAGCAATATTAGAGTTGATGAAGCCATGTTCTCAGTTAGGTATCTTTTGAAGTCCTAAGAAAGGATTAGTCAGTCCTGTGCTCTTTCTTAATATTTCTATTTATGTCAATCACAGTATTTATCACATTACATTATAATTACCAGTGAAAATTATATCTTCTTTACAATTATATCCACTGTCTAGCACATTGCCTGGCATGTAGTAGGTGCTCAATAATATTTGCTACCTCAGTAAATGAATGAAATTGAGCAGAAGGAGGAAAAACAATCACATAGGGGGTTAAGTGACCAAGCAGAGAGGAAAAGCAATATGGTATAAATACCACAGATAATGTCTCTAAAAGCATGTTTGCGTTAGAAGTTAGTCTGACACATAAGCATGAGTAAACCTTGTGTAAACTTGCCCATATATGGCAATATGATAAATGATGATGAAGTGAGACAGATTCTGAACCAGCAATTGCAGTTATTTTTGAAAGAAAGAATGGGTTATAAAGAACAGTATGAGAAGAAATAATAAATGCACTTAATCACAGATTGTTTAAACTGCATTAATATGCAGGATGGCAAAATAATATTTTAAAAATATGTAACCTTATGTGCTTTGTGTGTATTTGTGTTTATTTTTTAATGTAATGGATTTAATGAAAAAAGTATGATAAAATGGTAACTGGAAAACAATAACAAAAAAATGTATAAATGATTCAAATTATACCACAACAAAAAATAATTCTCTCTCTGTGTGTGTGTTTGTTGCAGAACAGAAGGGAAACATCCAAAACTATTAGCAGAGTATGTTTGGTAAAAGAATTATGAGTGACAATTTTAATATTCTTTAGCATTTTCCAAAATTGTATTTAATAGGCATATATTTCCTTAGAAACTAAAACCAAACATATAATCTTACCCTTAAGATGAGTACTAATCATTATTATTACAAAAAAAAACACAAACTTTTTGTAAAGCGCTTTAAATACTTGAAAGCAGGTTTATACATTTTCACTTCTTTATAATAAGTGTCTCCAAGAAGGCAGGACACTCAAACATGTTGAATGAGAGTCCTCATCTATCCTTTTCCACATTTAAATACGCAATCGTACACATCTACATAACCACATCACACAGGCACACAAATGGCTAATGTCATACCCAAGTCCAGAGCTACTTTTACAAAAGGGTAAGCATATAAATGGGGTTTAATTGGGCAAATAAACTATAGAAGTCCATACTCAGTCTCTGAATGGGGGTGATATGGAAGACTGAACACTGTATCTGTGAACATATTTCTGTGTGAGTGTGTTTGTTGTGTAGCTCTGTGTCTTAGTTTGCCAAGGCTGCTATGACAAATACCACACAATGTGTTGGCTTAAACAACAGAAATTTTGCCTCATATCTCCAGAGGCTAGCAGGCCGGCATCCAGGTATTAGCCAGCTCTTCTTTATTTCAGAGCATGTAGTGTTTCAGCAATCCACCATCACATGGAGGTCTCTCTTTCCTTGTCTTTCCCTCTGATTTCCACTGAATTCTGGCTTCTGCTTGACTGACTGTGTCCAAATTTCCTCTGCCATATAAGGTCTTAAATCATATGGATTCTAGAGTCATAGGACTCTATTTGGCCTCCTCTAAACAGGATCTTTGAGAATCCTATTCATGAATGAGCCCACACCTTAACATCTCCAAAGGTTCTATTTACAAATGGGTTCACACCCACAGGAACACAGACTGAGACTTGACATGTCATTTGTGGGGTGCATGAGTCAAGCACCAATGCCCTGCATTCACATATTCAAAAATGTCAGAACATATATCAGAAAGTAATTATTAATCAATTTTTATTTTAAAAAGTGTAAGGGCACTGATATTTTAGTACCACTACAACTTCTCCTGTATTTTATTATGCCTATTTTACTATTAAGAGTGGAATCATAGAAGTTTTAAAATCGAATTCTCAATATGTATGAAAAAGAAATATCTATTGGCTTTTGTCATACTATCATAACTAAAATCATAGATATTATGACTTCAGGGAAATGTCAACTGAAAGACAGTCCAACTTACATGAACAGAATGTTGCTCACCAGCAAAATTACTCGAACATCAATTACTAGAACATCCTTCCTTTTAATTAGTTTTTAAATTTTAAGTTTCCATTACGACCATTTAATTGCAAAAAAATGAAAAAGAAACCTGAGTTATAATAGTTTCTAAAATGCATTCACTGGATTCAATAATTAAGTTTCAAACCCACAAAAATTAATTGAGTTTCATAAGGGAACTTCATAGAGGTCAATGTTTTCAAAACACATAGAAGAAATAATGTAATGATGTTAAAATTTATTTTTGAAACTTAATTTAGAAAATACGTAAATATCAGTGTGTCATAACCAATCTATAAGAAATACTGGAATTTTACTTTCAGCTTATGTAGTAAATATAAATTTTATTAAATCACTTTTATAAAACATTTTGACATTTGACTAGCAAATAACAAATTAACCCCCAAATTTCAGTCACTTAAAATCATAATATGATCCTGGTAGTTCTTGTCCTCACATAGGTGACTTTGCTCCAGGTGGTGATTCAGAGACCCAGGGCTCTTCTGCTGATTCTCTTAAGGCCTTGAATTTTCCCTGCACGTACTTGGCAAATGGGGAGAAGAGAACACAGGAAAGGTACATCTACTTTGGCCCAGAAGTATTACATATATTACAGCCACTCATATTCTGCCAGCTAGCCCACTGAGGCACAAGAGGCAGTGGGAAATGTAGTCTCTAGCTGGGGAGTCAATTCCCAGAAACACCATTATTTTACATAAGGAAAAGCACAAACTTTGGTAGACATATAGTCATATTTAACTCCCTGGCCATAATATCAATAATTTTTTTTAACATTTGCTTACTTTGTGCCATTGTTTGATGTGTTTAATATGTATGATTTAACAATCCTATAGAGTAGCAAATGTTATTATACCTATTTTATTCAAGTGAAAGCTGGCACAGAGGATGAACCAGAGTATTTTTTACAAAAGAATTTTTCCTTTGATAGAAATGGAATCATACTCTAGTTTTTAATAGGAAATAATAAATTTCATTTGCTTACAATACCAAAATGGAATGTGAATGTAAATGTAGATTTATCAAAAGAAAAAACTTTATAAAACATAAAATTACGTCTCTCATGAAGCAACACCTCATGCTTTTTTAATATCAATCCCATTTCTTTATTTTCATATGTCAAATTATTTCTTGATTAGTAAGTACTTTCAAATGCTGCTCTTGAATAATGAATACTAGAAATTCAATTGTTATATCATACATTTCTATCTTGTAAAAAGATAATTACCAAGCATAATGAAAAGTCAATTTTCTCTATATGCCAATTTGGATAATTTTACTCTAAGGACTTTTATAACTAAGTTATTCTTTAGATTTGAGCAAACTGGAAAGGTTTTACCATCTACTTGACTACTCTGAGCCACCTGCATTAAAAAGCATTATTTTGGAATGACCAAAAAATTGCAAAAACTCTGAAGTTATTTAAAATAGACTTGTTAGAAGACACTTAAGAAAATATGCAGGGGGACAGATGTGGCTCGGGTAGTTGGGCATCCATCTCCCATATGGAGGGACCTGGGTTCAATTCCCGGGGCCTCCTGGTGAAAGCAAGCTGGCCGGTGCAGGAGTGCTGGCACAACAAGATGATGCAACAAAGTTACCGGTGTCCCCTAGGGAGAAGAGAAGCAGACACAGAAGAGCGCACAGGGGATGGACCCGGAGAGGAGACAGCAAGTGCAAAACAATGAGGGGTTGGGAGTGGAAATTAATAAATAAATCTTTTTATAAAACTAATCATTATTTCAATCTTCCATTTCTACACAATTTCATATTTTATCCTATAATCAATATTAGCAATCAAATATTCAACATCACCATAATTTTATAGTGTTTGTAATTTTATAGTGCCTTGAATCAGTTAGATTTGTACTTGCCTGCAAACAACAAAGAACCCAGACTACAGTGGCTGAATCGAATAGGTTGTTGGATTTTCCTCATGGTGCAGGATAGCAGTCCAGGCCTGGTGCATCAGCATCATGATGTTATCAATTCCTCAGGCTCCTACTTTTTTACTCCACCGACTTAAACATACAAGTTATTATCTACATGGCTGCAAGACTGATCTTACACCTCTAGTAATCACATTTATGTTCGAGACAGAAAGCAGTGGAAAATGCAAACGACAAAAGCGCAATGTCCTAGCCACGTTTTTCAAAACTTTTTTTCCTTTCTTTTTTAGGAGATACCAGAGATTGAACCCAGAACCTCTTACGCGTTGTTGTTAAACCGCTGAGCTACATCTGTTCTACAAAGTTTTTCTTTAAGCACTTTTTTGTTTAGTTTTGTTTTGTTTTGTTTTTGTTTTCAGGTGTCTGGACCATGGATTGAACCAGGGACCTTGTACATGGGAAGCAGGGGCGCAAACACTTGAGCCATAAACTCTCAACCAAATTGGGCAACATCTGCTACCTGGCAAAGTTATTATTTAGGAAGAAACACTCTTCCCAGGATCTTCCTCCTGCATCTTGTTGCCTTCTACTGAGTTACATGGCTACTCCTAGCTACAAAGAAGTATGTTTTTGGCTGGAAACATTATTATATCAAATAAAAGTCACAGCTTTCAAGTAAGAAATAACAGTTCAATTAGTAATATCTTTCGTGTCTTAAAAACTACATTTTACATTTTGCCAATTACATTTTAAACATTTACTTTTAAAGTTGAAAGGAAAACATGCAGCCAAACTTTCCTGAGCATCAATAATTTATTTGTCTGCAGCTTCAAGATAGTTGCAAATATCTTGCAAAGTTGTATTTTATAATAGTATATGGTTTGCAGAAATTATTTTATTGCCATTTTTAAACTTTCCTGAACAAGTTAAATTAAGTCTGATAGCACTTAAATTACATTAAAAGTTCTTGTCTAATGAAATCTTAATTTTGATTTTTGAATAGGTTATGATGTCAGTCTTGAGATGTGATTTATTGCTTTAAGTAGTTTTTTCAATTTTTTATCAAAATGTTCTAGTATATTATACATCTTGGGCTATACATTTTTTAAGAACCTGGCATGTTCTGATTGCTGGCATTCATTTTATACCCAAATATTCACAAAGTATTAAGTTAGTATAAAGATAGAAAGGATAGATATGATTGTCTTATAATTCCATTTCATTGCCATTTTCACCTGATTTTCTAGGAAATGAGGATAAACAAGTTACTTGAAGATTTTGCAGGACTTTGTTGAAGCTTTTAAAGACAATGCAGTTTTGAGATAATTTCTGCATATAGAGTACACACCAGTATAGATTTCATTATTGTGGTTAATTGAGACCTAACTGTACCCACAGCAAACCAAGTCTAATAACTCCTTATATATGTTCGATAGGTTGGTGGTTCACTTCAACTTGACTTTGAACTTTTGATTTAAACTTTAAAAAGTCTTCATTGAGCAAATATAAAAAAGTAAAGAAAACAAGATTGATTAATAAGAGGTAATCCTTCCATTTTTGGTTTACACTTTGAGAATTACTTCTTTCTTGAAAATATACAAATTGGCAATAACTAGCTCTAAGGAAAAGTTCAGGCAAAACCATTGTAGTTATTTCTGATTCATATTTGATTTTTCATCAAGAATAAGGAAAAATTGTGTCTTAAGGGACTATCAACCTGGCTTCAGGTCAATTCATTGTAGATGCTCTTAATTATTTTCCCATATAACTACACTTGAATATTCCTTATTAGCATGGGTAGGAATTTAATCCTAAAACTATAAGAAAATTTCAACTTGGTCATTTTAATCAATTTAAATCTCCCTGATTTCAA
Organism: Cabassous unicinctus; assembly: GCA_029593785.1. NCBI lineage: Eukaryota > Metazoa > Chordata > Mammalia > Cingulata > Chlamyphoridae > Cabassous > Cabassous unicinctus. Next base: position 6,762 of record JAQZBX010093112.1, read on the forward strand.
TTCTATATTTATTAATGTACTTTGCCCTGCATGTATACTTATTTACCATTACTTTCATTACGTCAATTCACATGGATAATAGAAAGATACAACTTTCCATTTATTATCTGTTTTCAATATGTGAAGCCCTATTTTAAGTACTTTACTTGGATTAACTCATTTAATCCTCACAGCAGCTCCATGTAATAAGTGCCATTATTACAGTCATTTTTTTTTTCAGGTAAAGAAACCAAGGCCATGAGAGGTAAAATAAGTTGACCAAAGTCACAAGCTTATAAGAGGCTGAGCCAGGATTTAAGCACAAGTAGAAAACTAATAAAGTTTACTTCAAATCTATCTAATTTAATAATAAATTTTACCTTCTGGAGAGGTGAATGCTGAGAAATGATTTTTAGCTAATGATTTCTAAATCATCTCTGTCCTACTGATATATGAATTATCTTATGAAAGTTTTGCCTGATCTAGAGGTGGCATCAGAGTTAAAAAACAAAAAAATTAAAAAAGGAAGAAGACCCAAGGGTAATGATCATCATAGGGAGAAGAGTACTTGGCTTTCATTCATGAAGATAGGCTGGGTAAAGCTATCTCTGATGATTTCAGATTTTAATGCATGCTTGCACTAAGATGCCTGGATTACAAGAAAAGTCAGGGAAATATGCATAATTAAAACAGCTCAGCAGGCTTTTCAGTTAACCTAAACATGTAACTTTGACAGTACTCTCCGGATTCTGGAGGCAAGATAGAACAAGAGGATAAAGAAGTAGTGGCATAGAGAGTACCTGCAGCATTCTACAAGCTTAATAAAGGGTACTTTATTGACTGATTCTCAGAAGCCCAGATACTATCTTACCAAGTTCGAAGACTGTTTTAGGATTTTCATATAAATAACATCTTGATGTAGCCTCAGGCCCTGTAATATTAGGGGAAATAATAAGGGAGGCAAGGGGTTGCTTCAGTGTCTTCCATTTTTGGTAGCTGGCTTAAGCTGGTACTGAGGCAGCTTGTTTGCCAACAATTTACCTTTGCCTAGGGAAAGAGACTTAATTTTGTAAGACTTTGAGATGTTTTCCAATGTTGCTAAAAGAGTGAAAAAAACACAAAAGCATGTGCCTTGGGCCCAGACTATGTGACATTAAACTCAATCCCCTTTTAACTTAACTGTCCCATCTCAGACCCTTATTCCTCTAAATTGGGATCTATCATCTGTGACTGCCACACATGATCAGTAAAATACAAACAGATTCACTGCAGAAAGATTGGCAGCTGAGTTTACATTTTCTAAATGTAGAAAAGTGAAGGGGGAGACTATCAAGGATGCATAGTAAAATATTTTTCCAATATGATTTAAAAGGTTACATTTACAAGTGGTTGAGCACCTGATTCTCACATTGGAGGTCCTGGGTTCCATCCTGGTGCCTCCTAAAAACAAAAACAAAAAACAAGCAAACAAACCAAAAATAAAGTCAGGCATTGCCGATGTGGCTCAGTGGTTGAGTGCCAGTCTCCTGCATACGAGGTCCCAGGTTCAATCCCCAGGCCCAGTATCTCAAAGAAAAGAAAAAAAAAGTTTGATTGAAAGAAGTTAAAGTAAGTAGAAATAGAGCAAATAGGAAAAAAATCACCTTATATAGAGTTTAGAATAAAAAATTTCTGAGTTATACATTGGATGTTGTTGGGTTACTTTACTTGAAAATTTTAGTTTATATTGAATTAAAGGATTAACTAATGAGGAATAATATAATTTTTTAAACATTGAGTTCATTTAAAATTTTTTTCATAAGATTCTCTTTATATGTTGCTTAGGAGGTCAGGATAGTAGGGTTTTAATAATGGCTGTGCTGTCCAGGATGGTAGCCATTAGCCACATGTGGCATTTAAATTTGAACTTAAATGATTTTTAACTATTGTCTTAGTTTTCCAAGGCTGGTATGACAAATACCACAGAATGAGTTAGCTGAAAAAATAGAAATTTATTGGCTCACAGCGCTGGAGACTATCTGCCCAAAATCAAAGTTTTGGCATGGACATATTTCCTCTGAAGTCTGTAGGGTTCTGGCAGGAGCTTGTTGGTAATCCATGATGTTCCTTGGCTTGTGGCAGCATAACTCAACCCCTGTCTCCATCACATGTGCTGTCTTTCTGTACGTCAGTGTCCAGAGTTCCTCTCCTTAAAAGGACACCTGTCAGATTGGACTAGGGCATGCTCAGGTCTCATTGTAACTAATAACTTCTTCAAACATCCTCTTTCCAAATGCAGTCACAGGACAAGGAGTTAGAATTTGAATTTATCTTTTTGGGGGGACACAATTTAATCCATGACAATCAATATTTTAAATAATGCCTGTAATCTCATAATCTACCTTGGTTCCTTTACCAAAGTAGGAATGAATTAATAATTAAATATTAAATTAATGATGAAATAAATTGCTCAATAGAATAGGGTTTCTTAACAGTAAGTTCACATTGGGGTGAATAAACTTACCTCTTGCCACATAGTAAGATATCTTAACAGATTATAGACTCTTTCCAAACCACACCTCAGTTTTGAAAGATGGCACTCACTCTAGGTTTGATGACTTCTAGAATTAAATTTTTAAATGTTCCAAAGATGGAATTATTTTATGTTTAGACACTTCTATACATTCACATTAAGTTTATTTCACAGAAAAACCTGGTAACTTAAAAAAAGATTCCCAAGCAATGGTTGGTTTGTGGCTTAACCACTGTGTGTGTTTTCATATGTGAAGATTCTTTAGAAATGATAGATAAATGTTATACTATGCACTTTTCACATTCCCATTTTAATCTATAAATCATTTTTACTGTGCATACTTTTACATCTATACTGAAGTGTGTTTGTGTATGGTTTGGATCAATGAAATGTGTAAAAGACACAAAAGGTAAAAAGTAAGTGAATATCTGCTTAGTGAGAAAAATGCATATGTAGTTTCTGTAGAAAGAATATTTTAAATGGACAATGAAACTGTTAAATTATAGAAGACTCTTACCAGAAAAATATGTGGATTATATGTATAATTGTTAAAAACACAATATTTTTTACTTACTTTAAGTATATTTTTGCAGAAAATAAAATAAAATCTGTGGTATTAGCAATTCAAGCATTTTGGCTGACTAGTCTATAAATTAACACTACAGTAAATTGTTCTTATCTTATCTTGTCAAGAACACCCATGTTTAACATCCACAAGAAACAGTTGAGATACTCCCTTAGATAAAAGATAAATATTGCAGAAAGAGCTAACTTAAATTTTTGAAGAGCTACCATTTTAATACTTAGAATATGTATTATCAATTTAAATAAACTTTATCTTCTCCAGTCTCTGACCAGTTTATGAAATTGCATGTCATATTCAAGCACAGAAGAGTACAAATTTTGTTGAACAAGTGTTTGTGCTCTTCATTCACAGATTGTAATTTTAAAATCCTTCTCTGATTATTTTGACAGTTTTGAAAAAAATTAAGTACTCTTAAAAGGCAAGGGAGGCAGACTTGGTAAAACCTTATTTTTTGCTGCATTTTCTTAAAAAGACATCCTATGTCAGGCAGATAGCTCCGGAGTTTGGTGCCTTATCAGCGGGCCCTACTTTGGAATCTGTGCTCCTGAGAGTGACAGAGTTGGACTCAAATATGACTTCCCTGCACATGGTTCATCTGTCCTTTCTATTCAAACCTATACGTGGTGCTGGAGTTTGTAGGTGTACATCCAGAGACTGGAGTCTTTGGGCTGTCCATATGCCAGCTGGGCCTGGAATCTCGGTGGAGCTGCAATTCCTACTCTGCAGCTCAATGGACTCACCCAGGACACCTGGTGGGGAGATGATGATGGACAATGGCCATCCCAGGGAATGGAGAGAGTCTGCAGCTACAGGCAGGATAATCCCATCCATCTTATCCATGGGATATAAGCCCCCTCTCATTTGGTGGTGGAGTGGACATCATCATCCCAGACTCCTCAGGAATGGGGGAAGAGCTATGGACTAGAGTGGACTTACTGGTATTCTGTTATAGACATATTGTGATTCAAGCAATGGAAGAAATTACAACATTAATGTGGAGCCAGTGGCCACTGGACGCTTTCGGGACAGGGAGAGGGAAAAGCAGTTGTAATATAGGGGCTTTTTCAGGACTTGGGAATTATCCTGAGTGACATTACAACGACAGGTATAGGCCATTTTATATCATCATATAAATGCAGAACATGATGACATGCAGAACTGTGTGGGAGACAGTGTGGTCTACAATGTGAACTATGGTCCATGCTTAGTGGCAAAGCCCCAGGATGTGTATACCCATTGCAGGTGATGTGCCACACTAATGAAGGATGTTTATGTGGGAGGTTGTGGGAGGTGTGGGAGGTGGGGCATATGGGAATCCCTATAATTTTTGTGTAACATTTATGTAATCTAAGTATCTTTTAAAAATATATTTAAAAAATTATTTTAAAAAAAGACATGGAAAAACTCGAAAAGTAAAACATAAAATACTTCAGAAACCTATTTAACTTTCATAGACTAGTTACATAAGAAAAGTAATCTCTTAAAAAATAAATATAAATATATAAAAAACTATTAAAACAGATGAGCACAGATAGGCTCAATAAGAAGAAAATATTTTTAAATCCCAAAAGGACATCAATTTAAAGAATATTTAAAAGAATGTTATGTTTATAGCAGAGGGGGTAATAGTGTTTGTAGTAACTAATAAGAATTATTTTCAAAACAACATAATTTTTCTCTTCACTTTATGACCAAAAAGAAAAACACATATAATGAAAAAAAGAATTGTTTATATTAAACCTTAAAATAAAGCACAAATGTGTTCAAAGCCAGAAAAAGAAAAAAAAAAAAGAAAGGAATTAACAACGAATTAAATATATCTGTCGAGCATTAGCCATGTTCAAAGTCCCAGTGTTAAACACTGTGGTCTATACAATGATAAAGAAGAGAGAGAGTCCCAGACTGCAAGAAGATAGTTTGGAAAAGGAAATAAGACATGAATCCAAACAACTATAAGGCAATGTAAAAGTTTTGTAGAGGTTAATGTTCATTTGGGAATATCAAAAAGACTGTGAGGGAAGTAGGTTTTGAGCTTGAAAGACAAGAAGTTATAGGGGTTAAGCATTATAGATAAAGTGCTGGAAGTGGTTAAAGCAAAGCATGCACTAGGGACACAAAAAAAATTCAATTTGTTTGGAACATAGGATTTGAAATGGAGAATATTTATAGATAATTGAAAAAGTGTTCATTAACTCACAGTCTTAGAGGACGTGAATGCTGGGTACTGGATTCAATAGACATTTCGGAAGCCTAAAATGGTTTTGTTCATAAGAGCCACATAAGCATTGATTTTGGAAGACTAGAAGAAAGACTGAAGTAAGAAGGGATTTGATGGTGGAACCCATTTGAGCAATTTTGAGATAGCCTGG
>JAQZBX010093113.1:0-12191 GCA_029593785.1 Cabassous unicinctus
AAAAAAAAAAGAGCCTTACTGCCAAAGAATTATATTAGTGAAAAACTAAAATTTGTCAATCTCTCTTTTAACATACCTCCTGACTCCACCTCCTAACATCTTTAGGGTTCACTATGATTGAGCTGGTAAGAACTGAGGAATGAGCCTCCCCTGATACATGGGATGCTATTTTAACTAGTATTTGGATGTGATGGTGATGCTTATCTGTAAAGCTGAAGAGAGTGAGCTTCCCAGTGTATGAGTCTTCTCTGTACCCCCAGTTTCTATTGCAGTACCTGGTGGAAGCTCTGGTAAATATTTGAATTGACTGTTTGACACACAATCATGTCAATGCCAAGTGGCCAGGAACACAGTTATTGGGTGTGCAGCTCTTCTAGTCACTTTTGGGGGTGGGTTGTTGCTTATGCTCTGCTTGGTTCTGATGTTTCCATTTATTTACAGAATCCTCCCAAGATGACACACTACTAATCAAAGTGGTAATAATGATATTAACATGGTGCTAAACTGTTTTCAGAGTGATTTCACATTTTATCTTATTTTTTCATGTGTTTTTCAATTGCTATTCCCGCCTCAGGTGCTGTAGCTCTTGTATTATGTAAAGTGACACTTTAGTGTTAGTTGGTATCATTTATCATGACTTGTGGTTCAGGATTGCCCATCTATAGCCTGACACACAACTAGCTAGGCTGTTCTTTTTTCTTGAGTCTTTCACTTAAGTCCATTGCTGTTATGTTTATTAAAGTTATTTCTACTTTTCCTCTGATGCCACATTTTCAATGTGTTTAACTCTGTTTAATAATTTCTCTATTGACCATTTTTATTAAAGTGATGTGTATTAGCCTGATGTCCAAGATTCTCCATGAATAGTTCCCCACCCACTGTTCTTCCTTGCTTTCTCATTTTAATCCAACACAGAAATACATCTCTAGTCACATAGGTCTCCTTCCTGTCTCTCCCAAATGAGATATGGTATAGAGCTGTGGTTCCCAAATACCAGTCAGTAGGTGGATGTCCTTCTCATTATATAAAATCACCTGAAAGTCTTATTAAAATATTTACAAATTTCTCTGTCCTTATCCAAGATCTATGAATCAAAACCTTTGGGGATGAGATATGATGTCTACTGCATAGCATAGTGCAACCAAAACATCTGGGTTTGAATCTTGGGTTCTCCGTTTATTATCTTTATGACCTTGGGTAAATCACCTAACCTCTCAAGATCCAGATTCCTAATCTGTAAAATAGGAGTAATAATAGTATCCACTTCAAAGGGCTATTTTGAGGATTAAATGAGTTAATGTTTGTAGGCTGTTTATAACAGTTTCAGTACATAGTAAGCACCATTTAGTGTGTGGTAAATTGATAAATCAGAAATTCCCTCGGATGATTTTGACACAAACAAGGCTTGGTCCATTTCTCATTGATGATAGGTCCTCTCTCCTACTTCCAGTTATTCCAGTACTGCTAGTGCTGTACACAGCTGATGCTTTGGGAAATAATGTGGAGGCATTTTTAAAAAAAAAATTTTTTTTAGGAAGTACCAGGGATTGAACCCAGGACCTGGTACATGCGAAGTACGTGCTCAACCAGTAAGCTATGGCTGCTTCCTGTGAAGACACTTTTGATTGTCACAATGATTGCTTGATTCTTTTAATTCTGATGGCATAAGACTAACTGGAACCCATTTGAAGAGGGACAGACTAAGTCACAGATGCTTTCAAGAAGCCTAGACCAACAGGCAAAGGGCAGTCTCAGCAAGCAGACAGTGCTGAGAATTGTATGAGAGGGGGTGGGTTCTGGAAGCAAATAACAAGGAATAAAATCAAGGGAGAGATGACATTGCAATCAAAGTAGGTAATTTTCATCAGGAATTTTGTCAGAAGGTGACAGAGCCCAAGATACTGGACTGTTATTTACCAGCAGGGTTCTAGCATCTTGGAGGGAGAATACAGAGGCTTCGTCACACAGGCATTGAGGGGAGGAGGTAGGGACTTAGCCCTAGTAACAAAAAAGATAAGGGTAGCTTTGGTCCTTAAAGGGGAGTGGGTGACTCTCCAAGTTCAGGGCTAGAGATGAGTAAATCTTTTCTACCTAGGGCAACATTGGTTCTGACGTTTAGCTCCAGTTTTGGAATGTGGAGATCAGGCACCCCTGGCTCCTGTAGCCAACATTGCTTTGAGGTTCTTGTATAGGGCAGGGACTAGTGTGAGGTGAGTGAGGTCCCTAGCATGAAAAATATAGAGACATGCTCACTCTCAAGGTTGTGCAAGTAAGTGCCTCTTTAAAGATTGGACCCTAAGTGCTACCTAGTCTTGATCCTGCTCTTGGGCACACTGCTACCTAGTCTTGATCCTACTGTTGGGCCAGCTGGATTTGAAGACTTTGTTGTTGGTGATTCCTGCAATCTAGTGGTCATTGTGGCTTATGAATGACAATGCTGCCCATGCCTGTTGTATCTGTATGTGTCTACCAGCCATAAAAAAGGTTGAACAAAATTACCTTAGATTCTTCTAGAACTTCTGCCATATGGATGCCACAGTCTACCTACATTCTGAATACTAAAGGCATGCTCAAAAGTCTTGATCTATATTTTTGAAGAAGCAAAATTAAACATACCCATCTCTGTGAGTTAGTGTCTCAGTGCCTGGCTGAATCAGTTAAATAAAATAGTTAGAAATTTTTAATATAAAAAGAGCTGCAAATAGTGATTAGGCATTTACTATTACCAAATTTGAATTAAGACACTTTTAAAATTGTCCATCTGAGTAAGTCAACAAGGACTCATAAAATCTAAATGATGTATTAGGGGTAAGTATTTACATATTCAGATAATGTTTTTCTAGAATGTCCTAATTTAAATGTAGAGCTCTTTATAGCTCTAATTTTTTCTGATTGTTAGCAATGATAAAGTTTTACAAAGTTGTTCATCAAAATCTGTTTAAGGCTACAATGTAACTAACTGCCTTGGAGTCATGAAAAAAAATTTTTTTTTAACTTTATGAAGCAACTAGCCAGGAAAATACTATTTGTATTTTTCCTGTGTAAGCAAGCAAGTTACTTTGCTTCACCTGTGGTTGCTTATAGTTTCTGCTGTTTTAGTTTTAAAAGCATTGGTGTGCTGTGTTACTGCCTTGTCCTAGTAAAACAAAGCAAAATAACACATAGATATGTGCCTGTAGTTCCCAGTGATTTTTTTTTTTTTCTTTTCTTTTTTCTTTTAGGTACTGGGGTTCAGGGATTGAACCTGGGACCTCGTATGTGGGAAGCCAGCACTCAACCACTGAACTACATCGGCTCCCCTGAGTTGTTTTTTTCATTTGTTTTGCTTGTTGTTTGTTGTTGTTGTTGTTTAGGAGGCACTGGGAACCGAACCTGAGACCTCCCATGTGGGAAGCACGTGCTCAACAGCTTGAGCCACATCTGCTCCCCCCCCACCCCCTAGTGATTTTATAGTGGAAGTTGGGTGTGCAAGGCTGAGATTAAATTCTGGATAAACAAAACCAAACTTATGCTGTCTGAATGTTATCATTATAGGTGTGACTGCCACAGAGGTGAAACCTGCATGATTGAGGCCTCTTGAAAGCGGGGCATTGATAGTTTTTGCAGAAGGGAGTATATGGGGGCAGGAGGGGAAGGAAGAAAGTGAAAGGGAATGAGGGAAGCTGGGCAGTTAGAACTTGGGAGACTATATTGTTTGGCAGACCAGAAATTATAATTATACCACTGGTACTAATATTTGAACCAGTTGTGGTTTTATCTATGATCAAGTTAATGAAAATAAAACACAACTAGATAGAGTTCCCTGTGAATAGAAATTGATAACTGAGTTTTATTCTACATGGTATATGATTTAATTAGAATGTTTAGTTCAGTTATTCAAAGAAACTTTAATCTAGGCATGAAAGTTTCAATTTCAAGACTCACAAGACCCTGAATGCTTTTTTCATTTATTCAATTCAGGTATTTTTTTGTTGTTGTTAATAAAACATTTTCTTGAAAAAAAAAATACAATATTTTATAAATTTCCTGAACATAGTAACTCAAGTATTATTTCCTCTGGCCTGTATAAGGAAGGTGACATATTAAGGACAGAACCAGAAAGGAACTGGTGGGGAAAGTGTGTCCTTACTGAGAATTTTTAATAAATCCACATGAAACCAGTTATGTGAAGCTGGCAGATTATTTTGTAACCCTTTATTAGCGTGATAATCTCTGTTTCTGAACTGTACAATATCTCAAAAAAATTTTAACTTTTTATACCTAGCTCTTTTTTATTCTAAAAATCATAATTTCTGATAAAAAAGCCTTATCATAAAAGTTAACCTAATCCCTATTGATAAACAAAACAAAATGCGACAACAAAGATGCTGTAACATCTCATTGTTTCTTCTTCCAAGTAGATAGAAAACTATTTTACACCCCAGCAGAAGTAATCCAAGTCTAAAAATGAGGAGTCCTAACTTATAAATCTAACATGGTTCAACTCACTGTATAACTTTGAGCAAGTTAAAAAAGCTCCATGCCTCAGTCTCTCCATCTGTAAATTAAGGATAATAATAAGTATCTGGATTATAAGAGTGTTATGAAACTAAATGAGCACTAAAACTCAGCCAGGATAAAAGGAATAAAGGTAAACTTACACTACAACTCCGTTGGATATCAAGTACTCATAAGTTAATAGATTTTCCAGGAATAAGAGTTTTAAAAGCTCTTCTATTGTTAAAGATTCAGTTCATCTCTGAAAATACAGATATACATGCCACCTAGAAAGACCATTCTTTTCCAAATGTTTTTGTTATAAAGCAGTAGTTCTCAAATTCAGTGTGCAGTTGAGATTCCCAATTAGATTTCCAAGCTCTACCTTGAGGTTTTAGATTTGCAGGAGACCTGCATTTTATTTTTTAAAATGTCTTACAAGTAAAAATTTGATTTTTACCCACAATAAAAAAAAAAAGTCTTACAAGCGGTTGCAAAGAAGAAAGTGGTTGCAAAGAAGCAAGTGGCCCTTGGACCACATTTTGAGAAACATTGCCCCTGTTTGCTCCTAAACTTTACTTGTAAATATCCATATATTTACAAGTGGTAAATATATATACACCACTCTTTTAAAAACTTTTTTTATAATGGAAACTTTCAAATGCATAAAAAAAATCAGGAGTATAATGAAGCCCTATGTTCCCATTACTTAACTTCTATAATTATCAACTCACGGACCCCCTTTTTAAAAAATAAATGGAAATATTTTATTTTTAAAGAAGCTTTAGATTACATAAATGTTACATTGAAAATATAGGGGGATTCCCATATACACCACCACCTCCCCCTCCCACACTTCCCCATTAACATCTTTCATTAGTGTGATACATTTGTTACAATTGATGAACACATATTGAAGCATTGCTATTAAGCATGGTCTATAGTTTACATTATAGTTTACACTTTGCACCACAAAATTTTATAGGTTTTGACAAAATGTCTAATGGCCTGATCTGTCATTGCAATGTCATGCAGAACAATTCCAATGTCCCAAAAATGCCCCATATTACACCTATTCTTCCCTCTCCCCACCCTCAGAAGCTCTGGTGGCCACTGCCTTTGTATCAATGCTACAAGTTCTTCCATTGCTAGAATAATCATAATTCTACTTTAATCCACAGTTGCATACCCCCTTATGTTTGTTCATTCCTCAATCTTGAGAATTTGGGGGTGGTGATGCCTACTATGCTTCCAATTGAGAGGGGCCTTAGATCCCATGGGGCAGATGGATGGAAATGACTTGCTTGGAGTTGTAGATACTCTCTGTTTTTTGGGATGGGTGTTGTCCATCATCATCCTTTTGTTAGTTGTCCTGGGCGAGTCCAATGAATTAGAAAGTAGGTGTTGCAACTTTGCTGAGATTCAGGGCCCAACTGGCATATGAATAGGCTGAAGAATTAAGTCTCTGGGATATATATTTAACAAGAATAGTGCTAATTATTGGTTCAAATAAAAGGAGCATAAGAGCCATGGTTAGGGAAATTATAAATGAGTCTAACTCTGTTTATTGGGGAACATATATTCCAAAGCCCACTGACAGGGTGCTGAATTCCTGAGATTATCTGCCCTGCCTATCGTGTACAGATGTCTCTAGAGCCCTCAGGAGCCCCCTGCTTGGGGAATTGTTTACTGTGGCAGTCAATCAGATCCTCCTGAGACGTGCATAAGCGTAACCTTTGGAATGACCTCATGACTCACTTTTAAATCTCTCAGACATAAAAACTCATTTGTATTCAATATTTCCCCCTTTTGGTCAAGGTCTTTTTCCAAAGGCATTGATAGTTGGTGCTTGGTAATAATCCCTCAGTGCCAGGGAGCCTCATCCCCGGGAGTCATGTCTCACGCCGGGGAGTTGGTATTGAGTTAATATGCTGAGTTTGGCTTAGAGAGAGGCCACATTTAAACAACAAGGAAGCTTTCAGGAGGTAACTCTTAGGCAATATATAATACTAGGCTAGGTTTCAGTTTCACAAGAATAATGTTCATAAGTACAACCATCAATATGAAGGACCTGGCATATAGGTCTGTCCTCCTTTGCTAGGCACTGCCCATATATGCTAGAGGTTCTTGCCACTTTATTAGAGAATGTAGCAGGACTCCCAAGGATGGGAATTCAATATTCTTTCAGTTATTGTGTGGGTATCCACACACTGAGACAACACCCCATGACCACTTGAACATATTCATATTCCATAGACGCATGCCCCAAGTGCACCCTGCCCCACTCATCCCCCATCACTGATACCGTACATCAGTATTCCTCCCTGCCACAGTTTGTACCCTTCTGCAATCCAAAACCTCCCCCAAAACAAAGCAAAAAAATAATAACAAATAAGATAATAATAATAAAAAATAACAAAATACAAAAATTAAAAAAATTCAAAATTAAAAAAAAAAATTTCATTGTTTCTTTCATTGCCATAAGATATGTTATCCTTTATGTACAGTGACAGTTTCTTCTGTATGTTCTCCCAGTGTCTTATTTTTTTCACTTTATTTTCAAAGAAGCTTTAGGCTACAGAAACGTCACATAGAAAACATAGGGGATTACCATACACACCACCCCTCCCCCCTCACATTTCCCTCTATTAATGCCATCTTACATGAGTATGGTACATTTGTTACAATTGATGAACAAATATTGAAGTATTGCTACTAACCATGGTAAATGGTTCATGTTATGGTTTACATTTTGCACCATACACTTTTATAGGTTTTTGACACAATTTATAATGGCCTGTACTGGTCATTGCAAGATCCTGCAGAACAATTCCAATTCCCTAGAAATGCCCTATGTTCCATCTATTCTATTCTTCCTTCTCCCTCCCCTAAGAACCTATGGTAACAACTAAGTTTCCATTTTTGAAGAATAAGGTTCATAGTTACATGCATTAATATTGAGGGCTTGACATATTGGTCTGTTTTCTTTTATTACACACTGCCTATGTTCTCAAGAGATTCTTGCCCCTCTAATTCAGAACATAGCAAGACTCCCAGGATGGGAGTTTAATATTTTCTTGTTTATTGTTTGGGTCTCCACCCAATGAGATAACATGTTATGACAAGATGAACACTTTCATATTCCACAGAAGCATGCCCCAGGTGTACCTATCCCACATTTCCCCCCACCCTTGATGTCCTTTACCAGTAACCTCCCCTGCCATATCTGCCGAAAGAACATTCCCACCATTGTAGTTTTAACCACAGACCTGCAAATCCCTAGAGTTCACCTGCTTCTTCCCCCATCCTCCCCCCAGTTCCATGGATATTCCAACCCAACCCCCCCTCTACTCCCCTTAACATTCCAGCACTGTTGACCCCAATCACATCACTACACCATTATCACACCCATCCACTGCCAAACCACTTCCTTCCATCAATCATAGGTTTTGCCTATATTGAGCATCAGCTCACCACTCTACTCCCTTTCTGTCTCCTGATAACCTATCTTCCAGACTCTAGCTCTGCGAGTCTGCTCAATTTGCTTAATTCATTCAGTGAGGTCATGTAATATTTGTCCTTGAATGACTGGCTTACTTCAGTCAACATTGGGTCTTCAAGATTCATCCATGTTGTCCCTGTGTTAACGCTGCATTCCTTCTTACAGCTGAGTAATATTTCATTGTATGTATATACCACAATTTGCTTATCCATTTATCTGTTCATGGACACTTGGTGTATTAGTCAGCCAAAAGGGTGCTTATGTAAAATACCAGAAATTGGTTGGTTTTTATAAAGGGTATATATTTGGTGTAGAAGTCCACAGTTACCAAGCCATAAAGTGTTAAGTTTCTTCCCTCACCAAAGTCCTTTGCCACGTGTTGTAGCAAGACAGCTGCCAACGTTTGCCGGGTTAGGCTTCTTGGGTTCCTCTCTTCCTGGGGCTGCATTTCTCTCCAGGCTTAGCTCCTCTGTTTCCTCCACAAGGTTAGCTGTAGACCATAAGGCTCTCTAGGCTTTGCTTCTCTCCACAAGGCCAGCTGTAGACTATCAGGTGAATGGCTTGTCTCTATCCCAGGGTCTTCTCTCCTTCTTCACGACCAAGCTCTCTTTCCTGCAGCTCAAGACTCCAACATCAAAACTGTAACTCAATACTACTCCCTCTGTTCTTTGCCGTGCCTTTTATATTTGATTCCCCCACCCACTAAGGAGTGGGGCTCAACACCCTACTGACGTGGCCCACTCAACGCCCTAATCATAACTTAATCATGCCCAGATTAACAGACCAGTTTACAAGCATAATCCAATATCTATTCTTGGAATTCATAATTACATCAAACTGCCCAACTGCTACACTTGGGTTGCTTCCAACTTTTGGCAATAGTGAATAATGCTGCTATGAGCATTGGTGTACATATATCTCTTCATGTCCCTGCTTTCAATTATTCTGGGTATATTTCCAGCAATGGGATTGCTGGATCATATGGCAGTTCTATAGTTAGCTTCCTGAGGAACCACCAAACTCTCCTCCACAATAGCTGCACCATTCTACATTCCCACCAGCAGTGGATAAATGTTCCCTTTCCTCCATATCCTCTCCAACACTTGTAGTTCTCTGATTTTTTAATAGCCATCAGCCTAATGTTTAGAGCTTTGATCCAGCTTGAGTTAATTTTTGTATAGGGTGTGAGATGGTGACCCTCTCTCATTCTTTTGGATATGGATATCTAGTTCTCCCAGCACCATTTGTTGAAGAGGCCATTCTTTACCCATTGAGTGATTTTGGTGGCCTTGCTGAATATCAGTTAACCATATATGTGAGGATCTGTATCAGAATTCTTAATTTGATTCCATTGTTCAGTATGTCTATCCTTGTGCCAATACCATGCAGCTTTGACCACTATAGCTTTGTAGAATGCTTTAAAGTCAGATAATGTGATTCCTCCAATTTCATTTATGTTTTTCAATATGTTTTTGGCTATTTGGGGTCCCTTGCCCTTCGAAATAAATTTCATAGTTAGCTTTTCCAGTTTAGTAAAAAATGTTGTTGCAATTTTTATTGAGATTGCATTAAATCTGTAAATCAATATGGGTAGGACAGACATCTTAATGATGTTTAGTCTTCCAATCCATGAACATGGAATATTCTTCCATTTATTTAGGTCTTCTTTGATTTCCTTTAACAATGTTGTGTAATTTTCTGTGTACAAATCATTTACATCTTTAGTTTATTTCTAGATATTTGATTTTTTTACTTGCTATTGTAAATGAAATTTTATTCTTGATTTCCTTCTCAGATTGCTCATTATTGGTGTACAGAAATGCTACTGATTTTTGCATGTTGATCTTATATCCTGCCACTTTACTGAACTCATTTATCAACTCTAGAAACTTTGTTGTAGATTTTTCAGGGCTTTCTACATATAGGATCATGCCATCTGCAAATAGTGATATTTTTACCTCTTCCTTTCCAATTTGGATGCATTTTACTTCTTTTTCTTGCCTAAGTGCTCAAGCAAGTACTTCTAATGCAATATTAAACAAGAGTGGTGACAGTGGGCATCCTTGTCTTGTTCTAGATCTCAGAGAGAAAGCCTTTGGCATTTCACCATTGAATACAATGTTAGCTGTCGGTTTTTCATATATACCTTTATCATGTTGAGGAAATTTCCTTCTATTTCTTTTGAAGTGTTTTTTTTTTTTTTTTAAATCAAGAAAGGATGCTGTATTTTGTCAAATGTTTTTTTCTGCATCAATAGATATGATCATGTGATTTTTTTCTTTCAATCTGTTGATGTGGTGTATTACATTAATTGATTTTCCTATGTTGAATCATCCTTGCATACCAGGGATGAAACCCACTTGGTCATGGTGTATAATTCCTTTGATGTGTTGCTGAATACAATTAGCACATATTTTGTTAAGAATTTTAGCATCTAGTTTCATTAGAGAGATTAGTCTGTAGTTTTCTTTTCTTGTGGTGTCTTTGGTATTAGGGTGATATTGGCATCATAGAATGAGTTAGGCAATGTTCCTTCCACGTCTATTTTTTGGAAGAGTTTAAGCAGGATTGGTGTTAGTTCTTTCCAGAATGATTGGTAGAAATAACCTGTGAAGCTATCTGGTCCTGGGCTTTTCTTACTTGGGAGGTTTTTGATGACTAATTCAATCTAATTACTTGTGATTGGTCTGTTGAGTTAATCAATTTCTTCTTTTGTAAATGTAGGCTGCTTGTGTGTTTCTAGACATTTGTTTGATTCATCCATGTTATCCATCTTTTTGGCATACAATTTTTCAAAGTATCTTCTTACGATACTCTTTATTTCTGTAAGATCAGGTGGTATCCCTGCTCTCATTTTTTATTTTATGTATTTGCATCTTTTCTCTTGTTTTCTTTGTTATTCTAGCTAAGAGTTTGTCAATTTTTTCTAGTGTTTTTAAATTCTCAATTTCATTTAGTTCTGCTCTAATCTTTGTTATTTCTTTCTTTTTGCTTGCTTTGGGATTAGTTTGTTGTTCTTTTACCAGTTCCTCAACTAGTTAGGTCTTCAATTTTAGCTCTTTCTTTTCTAATATAAGCATTTATGACTATACATTTCCCTCTCAACACTGCTTTTGCTGCATCCCATAGGTTTTGATATGTTGTGTTCTCCTTTTCATTTGTTTCAAGGTAGTTACTGATTTCTTTTGCAGTTTCCTCTTTGACCCACTGATTGTCCAAGAGTGTCTTGTTTAACTTCCATATCATTGTGCCTATTCTCTTTCTCTGCCCCTTTTTACTTTCCCACTACATTCTGTTGTGGTCAGAGAAATTATTTTGTATAATTTCAATCTTTCTGAATTTGTTCATACTTGTTCTGTGACATAGCATGTGGTCTATCCTGGAGAATGTTCCATGTGCACTGAAGAAGAATGTATATCCTACTGTATTTGGGTGTAATGTTGTGTATATGTTTATTAGGTCCAGATACTTTAAGGTCTCTGTTTCTTTATTGACCCTCTGTTGAGATGTTCTGCCTAATGGTGTATCAAAGTTCCCCACTGTAATTGTAGAGGCATCTATTTCTCCCCTTATTTTTTCCAATGTTTGCGTCATGTATTTTGAGGTCCCCTGGTTAGGTGCATAAATGTTTATGATTGTTCTTTCTTCTTGATAGATTACACCTGTTATTAATGCATAGTACTCTTTTTGGTCTCTTACAATAGTTTTGCATTGAAAGTCTATTTTATCCAATATTATTATAGCTATTCTCACCCTTTTTTCATTATGTTTGTATGTAAAATTGTTTTCAAACCATTCACTTGCAATCTCATTGCATTCCCAGGTTTAAGGTGAGTTGTAGGCAGCATACAGATGGGTCATATTTCCTTATCCATTCTGCCAATCTGTGTCTTTTGATTGGAAAGTTTAATCTATTAACATTCAATGTTATTACTGTTAAGGCAGTACTTACATTAGCCATTTTTTTCTTTAGGTTTATATATGTCATATTTTGTTTTTACTTCTCTTTTTATCTTTTTGGTTATTCTTACTAACAATTTTCCTTTCTACACTCTCCTCCAACCCTCTGTCTCCTGTTTTTTCCTTTCAATCTGCAGAACTCCCCTTAGTATTTCTTTCTTTTTTTTTTTTTTAAGATTTATTTATTTATTTATTTATCCCCCCCTTGCTGCTTGTGTTTTACTGTGTCCATTCGCTGTGTGTTTCTTCCATG
>JAQZBX010093115.1:0-12193 GCA_029593785.1 Cabassous unicinctus
GTCTTAAGAGATGGAGAAGCAACAGGATTAGAAGGAACCTAGGCCTCTAGATGACCTTACATAACAGAGGTCATTAATCACCTTGGACCACTGCCTCTTCTGGATTATTAGTTGAAAGAGAAATAAACTTATTTTCTTGAGTTAACTGTATTTCAGGAAATGTTTTATTGTAGCATCTTAGCATACATACAGGTATATACAATCTATTTAGTCATTCAACCTGTATTAGCACTTACTTTGTGGCATGCCTGTGCCAAGTGATATGGATGGCAAGGTACATCATATTGTACCCTCAAGAAAATCACAGACAAATGGATAGTAAATATTTCCTTCCATTACAAATCAATTCCTCTTTAGGAAATATGTTCTTTAAATAAAATATATCCCATTGTCTCCACAATAAAAATTAAACATTTTAAATTCTGGCATCAGTTAACAAATCCCAGCTACTTTCCATTTGGAGGTAGGGGTATAAGCCCTGCTAGTCCTTTGCTATTTCTTTTCTTGGTCTCCTTTCATCTGTCATTCACCAATGCACCCATTCATTCTTCAACCATTTATTAAGTATCTTCATCCCTGTCATTTGCATTGTGTTTTAAAGATTGTGATGAATACTACTGAGCAGGGGATGCCAATCTCAGATTTTAATGCAATCTAATTCTTAGAAGACATGAAACAATGGCCTGAGACAGCTTTATTTTCCTGCATTAAAGTTATTTATATTTGTGATGGTTAAATTCATGTGTCACCTTGGCTAGGTTATGGTGTCCAGTAGTTTGGTCAAGCAACTACTGGCTGGACCGTTATTGTGAAGTTTTATGGATGGATTCGTATCTCTTATCATTTGATTGCATCTATGTCTAATTGCATCAACACTCAACAATGAGGGGATTCTTTTCATCCAATCAGTTGGAGGTCTCAAAAACCAGAACTGAGGATTCCAGAAGTCAGAAAAAAAGAATTTCTGTGTCTTCTCCTGAGGAATTAAACTTCACCGTCATCGTTGTTTCCAGCTCATGGTCTGCCCTAAGAAATTCAGACTTGCCAATCCCTATGCTTGTGTGAGCCAGTTTCTATAATATACCTCTTAATAATTAAATATATATATGTGTCTACATCCTGTTGGTTCTGTTTCTCTGGTGAAAACTGACTACAGGTAATACAATATCCCACCAGCCAAAAGAAAATAAATTCTAAAGATGATATAAGCTTTAAATAAAGACTGAGGTGCAGGAAGACTGCAGAAGCCATATGGGTTGGGGTAAGCTGAATCACAAAAATGAGGCAGTTATCAGTGGGGAAGAAAAATAGAAGATGCCTGGGAGCTGGGTATCAGGAGGAGTTTGGGAAGCAAAGAGAAGAGAAAATGAAGAAAGGTTTTCCTAGTTTTGGTTTGGTTACAATTGCTGGATGTGTGAGAAACAATGACAATGAAAGAAATGTCTGAATCAAGCTTTCAAGGCATATTGCTGTCCACTAAGAATATCCTACTCCTTACTTTCCCTCAAGAAAACATAAATATAATTTTGATTGCTCTCAAATTATTCTTATTACATTTCTCCCCTCTTTTTCCTTCTATACTTGTGAAGACACCTGTCTACATTTAGAAAGTATGCATATAAAAACATACAGAAGCCTGCTATTAATTTTATGAAAGACTAATAACTAAACCAGGCAGGAATTTTTGAATCCAACATTTCTCCTATTCTCACAATTCTCTGCTTGTCACTTTGGAATAAACTTGAGTGGCTTCTCTCTGTTCCTTTGTTGATCTCAAATATTTGCCTAGAAACCACTGTTAATTCCAAATTTCCTCTTTAGCAGCCAGAACCATCTATATGCAAAATTTAGATAGCTTGCTTTTGCAAATCTCAGTGCCTGGCTATGGTTGAGGGAGGGGGAAGAAGAAGAGGGATTGCATTTTTGAATATGAAGAAAGGGGAGATGAGAAGCCTGAACTAACTTCATTTTCCTTTGGTGATGAGAGAGGACAGATTCTTGAATGAGAAAAAAAAAATTGCATTATATTGAATTACAATACAAAATGTTGAAATTCTTTGTGAGAAAAGCAGTGTGGATGAAGATATTGCCAAAATTCCAAAAATTAGAGAAAAGATTGTGTTAATAAAATCTCCTAAAATTCTAATAGTCAGAGTATATTTTTCTTTTACTTGATCCCAGGACATTTAAAGATCAAGCCAGGCAAAATTATCATCATCATCATTACTATCAATGCTATAGTATGACTACCAGAAAGAATTATTTTAAAAAATCAATTTTTGATTTAATATTGATGGAAATATCAAAAGAGTACACAATATTGTTCAGATGGATTCTGACCCGAATTCCCAGGATTTTAAGAAAGAAGTCCTGATTCTAGGAAATAAGGTTAAGGGCTACTTAAAAGAGGGAAACAATAAACAGTTCATGTATTATGTAAGAAATTCCAAAACCTAATAGTTTTTAGGAAAGGAATTAGAAAAATAATATTATTCATGTATGATCTTCTTACTCAAATAACTGTTGATTCTATAATAATATGAAATATTTTTAATCCTCTCATAAACTGAAAACCTGTGTCTAGGTGTCATTGTCAAGGAAACTCATGCTTCAATCTCTGTACGTTTAAAGGTTCATTCTAACATGTCAATGTTAGAAAACTATGATTGAAAGGAACCTTGAAAATAATTAATTCTTAGGCTGTATAATTTTCACTTTCTATTTCAAGGATTGTCACTAAAACAATATTTTTTTTTTCTCTTGCTTATCCAACAATTTCATACTGACAGCCTCTCATCACGGGAATTTACTATCACATTACTGTTTCACACACTTCAATACAAACATTTCCAAGCTGAAATTAGTAGATACATTGACAAGAAATATGGCCTTTAATGATTTATGCTTCTGCTTTGGAAAATGAAATGCTCTCTTATGTATATTATAATGACGAATAGCTTCCAAACTTTTTGTTAAGTGTTCAAAAGGAATGCTTTATGATTATTGCTCAATAAAAATGTTTTAACATTTTTGCTCCCTTTATCCACACCCCTTCAAAAAAAAAAAAGAAAGAAAGAAAAAGTGAAATTGCTACAATAGAATAGCATAGCAATTAATAGCAGCACATGTCTCGGAATCTGGGAGACCAGATCTTAAATCCTGGAGTTTCCATTACAGGCCCTGTGGCTCGGGTTTCCCTGCATATGCTATAAAATGGAGTCGACAGAGTAGTCATCTCAGAAGGTGTTTGGGAAGATTGAGTAAGACAATTTAAATAATTTACATTATTTAAAATCATTAAAATTATAATGTGTATTAAAATACAGTATTTGTTCAAATATTTAAGATGTGAAAATATTACAGTATATAAAGAAACCTCTTTGAATAGTCCAATGTGCTCTCATCCCTGCCTCATCCTGTCACTAATCTTCTAGTATATGATGTTAAGAGTTGATCACAACACCCTAAAAGTATTCTCATGAATAGAGCACAGAGCAGAACTGATAGCCAGTCCCTGTTTTCTGTACCCAGATTTCTCTCCCTTTCCCTTTTCAATCTTCATGTCAGGTCAAGGTCATCCATCACCTAGACCAGTCTTTTTCATAAGTGTTGCTGTGATGTCTCATCTCTATGATTTTGTGCTAACACAGTTGGCTTTTGGAAGCCAAGCATAGGATTTTATAATGATCTACTTTTCTTTTGTTACATACAGAACCTCACCCCAAACTTTTGAAAGTGCTGAAGATTACAAGTTTGTTATTCATTAAATGTCATTTTGGATACCTGGACCCAACGTTTCAATGTAAAACCTGAGGTACTCAAGTGATATCAATCTAGAAGCCTCTGAGAGAATTCATGGGGCCAGTGTCATTTTTTAGCCTTTTCCTTTCACTTGCCGCCAGCAGAAACCTGTGAACCCCTGGAACGGGTCTGTGAAACATCTAACACACTGGCAGAAGGACCAGAGCTACAGAGAATTGGGATAGAATCAGCAAAGTGATAAGGACACCTCCTTTGGTAAAGGCAAGGTTTATGGGGAGAAGACACTGGCAAACAGAAATGTGGTTATAAAGCAAGTTCTTTTTTAAACTTTTTTTTTTCAAGATTTATTTATTTACTTGATCCATTTTAAACTCCCCCTTCCCCATTTTGCTGTTTTGTGTCCATTCGCTGGGCAATTCTCTGTGTCTGTTTCATCTCTTCTCATCCTCTTCCTCCAGTCTTCACCAGGATTCGATCCTGGAGACCTCCGATGTAGGAGAGAGGTGTTCTAGCCATCTGCGCCACCTCGGCTCCTGGTTTTTGGAGCTTTCGGAGCATATCGTCTTGTCTTTCTCCTTTTACGTCATCATCTTGCTGCATGGCTCCCGGGGCCTGGCGGCTCACCAGCACACAGAGCCTGGCAGCCCATGAGCCTTCTATATATATATTTTTATTTTACTGGGAGGTCCCGGGGATCGAACCCAGGTCCCTCCATATGGCAGAGGGACGCCCAACCATTTGAGCCACATACACCCCTAAACTTTTATTTGGAAATAAAAAATAATTATTAACTTATATTTATCTTATAAATATAAATTATTTTATATTTTAATATATATTTAAGATTATATACTATTTATATAAATATTAAAACTATTATAGATGCACAGGAAGCTAAAAAGATAGTACACAGATGTCTTATGTATCCTCTACCCATTTTCCCCTAATGGTTGCACAGAGTCAATATCAAAACCAGGATTTTGACATTATTAAATGAGTGTGTTTACTTTTAGGTCATTTTAGCACATGTGCAGACTTGCACAACCACCCCTAAAATGAAGATGCAGAACTATGTCATCACCAGAAAGAGCTCTATCGTGCTTGTGTTACCCCTTTATGGTCACATCCACTCTCCTCCCTCATACATCCCTAACCCTTGGCAACCACTACCATTTTTTCATCTCTACAATTTTATCTTTTTAAGAATGTTATATAAGTGGAATCATACAGTATGTGACCTTTTGAGACTATTTTTCCCCCACTCTGCATAATGTCCTGGAGAGCCTTCCTATTCATTGCACGCATCCATTGTTTGCTCCTTTTTTATTGCCTAGTGCTATTTCATGGTATGGGTGCACCACATTTTGCATAACAATTCATCTATCGAGGGATATTTTGATTGTTTCCAGTTTTTGGCTATTACAAGTAAAGCTGCTATGAACAATCATGTATAAGGTTTTGTGTGGACATAAGATTTCATTTCTCTTGGATAAATGCCCAGGAGTGCAATTGTTCAGTTGAATGATAAGTGGATGTTCAGTTATTTAAGAAACTGCCAAACTGCTCTTTAGAGAGGCTGTACAAATGCACATTCTTGTTGTCACTATTTTTTTTCATTTAGCTGTTCTAGTAGGTTTGTAGTGATATCTCATGCTGACCTTAATTTATATTTCCCTAATGGCTAGTGATTTTGATCATTTTTTTCATGTGCTTATTTGCTATCCATATTTTCTCTTCATGACTTTTGAAGATCCAATTTTCTAATTGAGTTTTTTGGAATTGTTCTTACTGTTGAGTTTTAAATTATTTATATATTCTAGATATGAGTCTTTTGCCACTTTGGAAAGAGCCTATCTTTTCAGTATCTTAATAGAAAAGTGTTTTTTTTTTTAAGTTTGATGAAATCTCATTTACTGATTTTTTTTCTTTTATGGATCATGCCTAAGAATTTTTCTAAGGTTATGAAGATTTTCTCCTGTGCTCCTTTCTAAAACTTTTATAGGTTTATGTTTTACATTTAAATTCATGGGTGATTTTGAGTTAGTTTTGTATAAGGTGTGAGGATTGGGTTGAGGTACCATTTTTAACTACTGTTATGCCATTGCTTTGTCACCATATGTTCAAAGGCTATCCTCTCTTCATTGAATCACTTTTGCACTTTTGTCAAAAATCAGGCGGGCATATTTGCATGGTCTATTTTTGGATTCTCAGTTCTGTTCCACTGATGTATGCATCTATTCCTCAGCTACTACCACAGTGTCTTAATTATTGCAGCTATATAATAAATCTTGAAGTTGAATAGAATGATTCCACCTACTAGATTCTTCTTTTTCAAATTAATTTAGCTATTGTAGTTCCATTGGTTTTCCATAAAATCTTTAGAAATTTTGTCTATGTCTATAAATATTTAACTTAAATTTTAATAGGAATTGTGTTAAATACGTATATTAATTTGGGGAAAATTGACTTTACTATGTTGAGTCTTCCAATCCATGAACATGGTAGGCCTCTACATTTATTTAGATCATCTTTAATTTCTTTCATCAGGTTTTTTTAGTTTTCATCCAGGCGGGGCAGAATGTTCCAGCTCCCCATGTGGTTTCCAATGACATGGAGGGGATGGAGAATTTGTTACACAGCTCCCCTCCCCCAAGCAGGGTTGAAAATCTTGGTTCCCCACTCAGCCTCACCCCACCACCCCTTTATGTGGGAGTTCCTCAGTACAGTCTGGCAAGAGTGGAAGTCTTGGTTTTCTACTTGACCTGTGCTGGTGGGGGTGGGGATGGGGCTGCCGTGATTTCTTTGGTGTTTAGCTGCAGTAGAAAGGGCATTGTGTAAAAGTGATCTGTCTTTCTTGATTATCCCTGTCCTATTCCTTTGATTGGAGAGAGCATACTTTGCTTGGGACTAATTTTGTCTGTACCCATTGGTGTTTCCAGGTGTTTCCAGGTTGCCTGTTTACTGTGTCATTCCTCGGGTCCTATGGTCCTTAGCTGGTCTACCTTCTTCTCTCCCTCATTCTGAATATATATATGGTTTTTAGCTGTAATTAGCAGTGAAAAATAGGAAAAGTATATCTACCTTATCGTTCTGGAATTAGAAGATAGAAAGAAAATGCTGCTTTTTAATGTGTGTTTTTATTATCTATTTTTCTTAGATTTTTACAAAAGACTGGTATTAACCTGACTATACTTAAGAGAAACAAGGACAAAAATGCTAGGTGCTTTATCCAATTGTACCTGTTCAGTTTATGTAAGATGCTAATCTTTGTATCAAACATGTAGATTTTTACAGATTAGATTCTTTTCATATAAATATGATGGATCACTAAAAACACCATATAACACCTGGCCTAATTAGTCCAGGTAAATGTGAGGAAATGTGTGAAGGTTGGACACACTATCCATTTTTCAATATTTCATGGAAGTATGCCAATCAGAGAGATTATTCTGAGTTCTTACAGAAGATTTAAGAATCCCAGTTTTGCAATGTCTAGTTGCTGGTCTTAGAATGAGTCACTTAACTTTTGTGGCTGTCATTTTCCAAATCTGTAGAACAGTGGTAAAAACACCTGCTATGCTCATTTCTCAGGATTATTGTAAGGATTAAATGAGTTAGCATAGATGGAAATATTTTATAGACTGTTAAGCAATTTATAAAAGTAAAACATTATTGTAATCTCCATAATTATTAATCAGCTAGTTATGTTCTCCTTACCCTGCAAAGTGTAAAGCAATACAGTAAAAATGTTTAAGGAGGAACATACCAGCACTCACATGTATAAGCAATGCAAATTTAATAGATCCAATAAATTTAAAAGATTATTTTTAAGGCTGTTGTATTATATACTGAGGGATGTGATAAAAAACTGTATATAATCACAAAAGATAAGGAAATTGGTGATGGGATTTCTCTAGAAATTTTAAAATTGGATACATTTTCCAATGTATTTTAGATATATAACATGAAAAAGGAAATAAAGACTCAACTTTACCATTTCACTACAACACAGGACATTTAGTCCTCTCAGGCCAGTTTTCTAAATATAAACCCATGCTGGTTGCCCTATCGTTTCTCTTCATACCCTCCTACCCATTCTTCAGGAGCCTACCAATGTCCTCACCTCCCCTGTGAACTTTCTCTGACAACTGCAGCCCACTCTATTCTCATCCTTTTCTGAAATCTTAATGTTCTTATATAGCCTGTTTGGAAAAATTAGACATTTAATTACATATTGTCTTGTATTGTTTTCTAATTGTGTTCTGAATATCTTCTCTTCCTTGCAAGATTGTAACTTCTCAGGAAAGGACCAATTCTCATACTTTTCTGTTTCTCCCTGAGCATTTAGAAAAAAATGGGTATATAATAGGTACTTAAACAATAATTGTTGACTGACTAAGTGACCTTTCTAGGCTCATTATAACTCTGTAACTCTACAATATTAAAGAAGTACAGGGAACAAGACGACCAAAATGCCTGTATTAATTATCTCCAAATGATGAATCTGCTCATTACACCTGGCCTCTGGCAGCTCCTGATAAATCTTGTTGACAGAGTAATCAGTAGTGGTGAATTCAAAAGGCCATCCTAAACAGATCCCACACATTTTGAGTTTGTGGAATGAGTCATCACTGGCTACTGAGTAGAATGACTAAAAATAAATGTCTGTGTTTTATCCCACCATTTGCTTAAGTTGCATTGGCATCAACCATTTGGTACCCATTTTCTCAAAGTAAATTAAGGGTATCTGAAAGGTTAATTACTGATGGGGTGCTCTCCCCTTTCTCACATCAATTGGTCCCAGGCAGGAATAAGACAAGAGGCCCTGACTAGAAAGTTTCTGATTCTTGGCAAATTCTAGAAGCCCTTTCATCCCATTTTAAGAGCAAATAAAAAGTAATTATCTTTGAGGAAGTTACCATTGGGACTTTGGAAATCATCTCGTCCAGACTTCTATTTATAGGTTTTAGAAGTTACATACATAAAAGTGACTTATTGACACAATGGTCCCTTTGCCAGTTTATAGGAAGTTATGAGCTTTTTCTTTCTTTCTTTTAAATATATATATATTATATATATTCATATAATTATATATTAAAATATTTATTTTAAGGAATTGGCTCACATGATTGTAGGGACTGGCAAGTCTGAAATCTATAGGGTAGGCTGGCAGGCTGGAAACTCAGGTATGGGGTGATTCTGCAGTCTTTAGGCAGAATTTTCTTCATCTCCAGGAGCCCTCAGTTTTGCCTTTTAAGACCTTTTGCTGATTGGATGATGCCCACCACATTACGCGGGTAATGTCCTTTACTGAAACTCAACTGATTGTAGATGGTAGCCACTTCTACAAAATACCTTAATGGCAACAACTATATTGCTGCTTGAATAACTGGGTACAATGGCCTAGCCAAGTTGACATGTAAAACTAATAATCTCAGTGCCTCAATCCACATGCCAAGTCACACGTGTCATAGAGTGCCTCAAGTTTGAATCCCACACGTGCTGCTTGCTAGCTGTGTGACTCTAAGTAAATCATACATCCTTTAAGAGCCTCAATTTCTTCATGGATAAAAGGAACATAGCAACATCTACTTCTTAGGATTCTTGTGAGAATTAATTAGCTTGTGTAAGAAATATGCTTAGCATTGTTCTGAAAAAGACATATGATTTTAAAGAGTAGGTTCCTCGCTCTATGGGAGCCATTCTATCTTATCATTATATAGTGTTATTATTGTTAAACCTATCTTTAGAGTAGGACATATATTATTGATTAGAACACAATAAAATAAATGAAGTTCTAGAATGAGTAGCACAGAAGAGGGCACCTAACAAAACTGGGGTATCAGAAAGTATACCTCAAATAGAAGACTCCTGATATATATGAGTTATAATGAATAAAAAGATGTCATTGCAGGCTTCTATGGAGACAAAGTGGCTTGGGTACATTTAGATTTTAAATAGCTTTAGCAGAAGGGAACATGGTTGTGTGGAGAGTGATGACATAAGACATGGATACAAGTTATTTCAGTAAAATGACATGTTAGGAGAGATGGGGCAATAGAGGAACCCATTTGAGAAAAACCAACAATTTGTGAGTGACTAAAATAAGTCAGTTGGCGAGAGCAAAGAGTCAAGGGTAATTCTCAAGTGTGTAGTTTGGGTAATTGGGTAGATAGTGGTTCCACCCACTGAGGTGAAGATTATAGGAAACAAAACTATTCTGGGGAGAAAATGATGAGTTTACTTTGGGACAGGATGCATTTGAGTTGTTGTGGCAGGTTGAATTACATACCCCAATGGAAGACATGTTCTTAATCTTAATCTGCTTTCCTGTGGGTGTGAGATTAAATAGGACCTTTGAAGATGCTATTATTAAAGTTTAACCAACTAAATCAGAGAGGATCTTAATCCATATTAATGGTGGCCTAATAAGGAGAAGAAGCCAGAAGTGAGAAGTCAGAGGAAGCCACAGGGAGGAGCCAGAAACCAGAAGTCAGCAAAACTGGAAAAGCACATACAAGGAGAGAGAGATTGTCATGTCGTAGGAGGCAGAGGTGCAAGCCAAGGGACTCGAGGGATTGTGGCAAGGTATCACAGAATGCTACAGACTCCGGAAAAATCATGGTCTTGCCAGCACCTTGATTTTGGACTTCTAGCCTTTAAAACTGTGAGAATAAATTCCCGTTGTACAAGCCAACCCGGGTGGTATTTAACATAATAGAATGACAAGCTAAGACAGTTGTGTTATGTGGAAATGCTTCTTCACTGTTTATTATAATTTTTTCCAGAAAGAAGAAACTCTGTTAGCACGATACTTCCATTTCTTTCTTTGTATCTTTACTTATTCTACTCCCAGGGAGGTGAATGGTTTATTTGATTGGTAAAACTGGGAAGAGTAACTTGCACAGAGTTATTCTCCCATTAGGAAGGGCCCTGCCTGTGGAGAGCTTGGGCTCTTCTCTTTTACTCCATGCATAGGTCCATAGGATTTAAAGAAGGAATCTTTCCTTTGGACCTGCAGTCCAGTGCTGTATAGTTTGTGGTTCACACTAGCAGCTACACCTACCCACATTTGTAAGCCATGTGACCCAAACTGGTCATGGTTTGGCTTCCACCTTTACTCCTTATTTCTCATATTGTTCAGCATTGAGACAGGGAAGGGAGATGTCCTTTATAGGGGTCTCCTCACAGATTCCCCCAAAAAGATCACCTTCCTGAAACTTTCCATGATTCCATGTGAGATCCTCTTTTGGCATCTCACACAGAGTACCTTACATTTTATTTAAATGTGTGTCATATATTTTTATACAATATGTGTGTCATATATTTTTATATCCCCTAAGGCACATACTAAATGTTCAAAAAGTATTTGTGAAATTAACATTTTTCAAATTAAGTAAAGAAAAAGCTTGATAATTATCACGCCTCTAAAGAATTTTTAGAGAAATCAATTCATTGAATTTTTCTTTTTATTGGTAATTCAATATGACGTACTGTTTCAGACCCACTGTGAACTCCCCCTACTTTTTTCCAGGCTCTTCTACAATTTTGCCAAGCCAGACAGCCTTCCCTTGAACAGATCCTTCTCTTTCCTGCCACTAAGCCTAAGCTTGTACTCTGTGTTAGGCAGAATAACGGACCCTCAATGAAGTCTACATTCCAGCTAGGACCTGAGAATATGTTATGTTACAATAGCAAAATGGAGTTAAGGGTGCTCAGCTGACCTTAAAATAAGGAGATCATTCTGGACTATTGGAAAGAGTCGAGTGTTATCACAAGGATCCTTACATGTGAAAGAGGACGGCAGGTGAGTCAGACTCAGAGGAGATGTGTGATGGAGGCAGAAGTTAGAGTGATGTGATTGCTGGCTTTGAGCATGGAAGGGAACCATGGGACAAGGAAAGTGGGAAGATTCTAGAACCTGGAAAAAGCCAGAAAACAAATTCTCCCTTAGAAACTCTAGAAAGTAATATACCCTGACAACACATTAGTTTTAGCCCTGTGAAACCCATTTTGGATTTCTGAACTATAAAACTGCAAGGTAAGAATTTACGTTTTAAGCCACAAAGCTTGTGGTAATTTGTTACAGCAGCAATAGGAAACTAATTCACTCCTCAATTCACCAAGTGTGTCTTCCCTCTCCATCTTGAATGGTAGTTTATAGATTCATAGGCTCTAAGCCAGACAGCTGGAAATGAAACCTTGTTCTACTTGTTAGCTCTGTGACCACAGGCAAGCTATCTAACATTTGGGCTACTGTTTCCTCATCTGCAAAATGGGAATTATCATAATCCTTTCCTCTAGGATTGTTGAATGGATTAAATGAGTTAATACATATATATGAAAGCTTTTACAAAAGTGGGCATATTATAAACACTATCAAACTGTGTTTGCTATTATTTTCAGTATTTTATCTACTTATAGTCATTAT
>JAQZBX010093116.1:0-12193 GCA_029593785.1 Cabassous unicinctus
TCTTGCTTGCAGTTGTAGACAATCTCTGTTCTTTGGGATGGTCATTGTCCATCATCATCTCATTAGTTGTCCTGGGTGAAACTAATGAACTGGAAAGTAAGTTTTACAACTCTGTTAAGATTCAAGGCCCAACTGGCACATGGACAGCCCAAATATTTAAATCTCTTGGACATATACCTAGGATGTTAAATTTTAACTCCATGCTAATCACAAAGACAATACATGAAAGAGATATGAAGAAAAAATGAATTAAGACTCAAAATGATGTAATTTAAAAAATCAAATAAATATGAAAATAAACATAAATGGAAGAATTGAGCGTCAAGAAAAAGGAAAGGTATAAGACATGCAAAATCCTTATTGCAAAATGGCAGAAGAAAGTCCTGAATTGTCATTAGTTCCTTTAATGGTAAATGTATTAAACTCCTAGTCAAAAGGCAGAAATTGGCAGAATGGATAAGACATCTTGACACAAGTATCTGTTGCTAATAAGAAACTTACCTTAAAATCAAAGGTACACATAGGTTGAATGTGAAAAGATGGAAGAAATATAATGTGACTAGCAACTGAAAGAAAAATTGTGTAGTTATACTATTATCAGATTAAATAGACTTTAAGTAAAAGAAAACTCTCATGAGAGAAAAAGAATGTCAATTTATACAGATAAAGTGGTCATGCTTTACATTTTGTGCTGGGCAGTTCCTTGGTCTTGACAAATGTGTAGTATAATGTGGCAGTCATTTCAGTATCATACAGAAGCATCTAACTGCCCCAAATATGCCCTGTGTTCCACCCATTCTTCCCCACCCCCTCTGTTTTGACTGTCTGGTAACCACTATCTTTATATCAATGTTACAAGTTACTCCATTAACACAAGATAATAACTATGATACAATAAATCTACTTTTGTCCATGGTTACATTCCTCCCTTATGTTTGTGCATTCCTCAGTATTGATGGGTTTGGGATGATATCTGCTCTGAAGGCTTCAGATTGAGAGAAGACTTAAATATTTTGCAACAGATGTAAGGAATTATTTTACTGTAGATGTAGATGCTCCATGTTTTGGGTATGGGAGTTGTCCATCATCATCACTTTATTGGTTGTCAAGGGCAAGCCCAAAGAATTGGAGAGTAGGAGTTAGTGGTCACTCTGCTGGGATTCCAGGCTCAACTGGCATACATACAGTCTGAAGATTTAAGTCTCTTGAGAAATATACTTAACAGATACATTCAATATTATAAGTTCAAATAAAAAGAGTCAAAGAATCATGGTTAAGGGATTTATAAATGAATACAAGAATATTATATTGGGGAAATGTGTTATCATATATTTCCAAATAGGTCCTGCCTAAGGGATGTTGATTTCATGAGGCTGTGTGCCTTGCCTCTGGTGTCACTAATAAATACCAAGTCATGTATATTAATGCTTGTACACATGAACCTTATTCCGCTAAAAAGAAAACTTAGTCTAATTATAATTAATGCCTAAGTGTTACCTCCTGAAAATCTCCTTGTTACTCAAATGTGGCCTCTCTCTAAGCCAAACCCAGCAAATAGATTCACTACCTACCCCTGATATGGGCCATGACTCCTGAGGATGAGCCTCCCTGGCACCGAAGGAGTATTAGCAAGTACTAACAAGCAATGCATTTGGAAAAAGACCTTGATGAAATGGAGGAAACAAATATAAAAAGGATGTTGTGGGAGGTGTGGGAGGTGGGGAACATGGGAATCCCTGTAATTTCTGAGTAATCATTAGGTAATCTAAGCACCTTTAAAAAAATATATATATAAAATAACATTTATGTAAGCAAATGCACATATATGCATATGTATTTATATATCATTTTACAAATATTGGTTTGTACTGTGAAAAATTTTGATTTTTACCAACAATAAAAAAAAAGTTAAAAAAAAAAAGTTTGTGTGGCTAAGAGAATCAAAGTGGGTCAGGAGGTCTTTACGGTGGTTATGCTTACGCAGATCTCAGACAGATTTCACTTACTGCCACATTAAACAAAGCCTAAGCATTTTTGTTACCAGTTCCTGTTATATTGGGCAATAATGCTAGAAACTTCATTTCTAAATTATATAAAATTAAAATTCTGAAAGTCTTTTTCAAAGATAAACTGTGCTCATGGTAATGATTAAAATTGTTTCAAATACTACAGTAACATATGAAAATATATTTCTATCTTTAAAATCAACCCTGGTAGCATTATAAATAAACAGCACTCATGAAGTAAAAAGGAAAAGTGAAAGAATGGACAGAAATTTGTGATATGATATTATATTAGGGAAAGGATAACTAGATGGATTAATATGTGGAGATAAAATATTTAGAATTATTTCTAGATATGATATTCCATGCATATTGATAAAAAAAATAAACCATTCCTGATGAGATTCTGTTCTTAATCTGGATTTGAATAGGAATGTTGTCAACACCATCTTTGGATAATCTTAATACCTGAGTGACCAGAAATCAGTTTGGCAATGCCTAGGTGGGCCTTGCTCTGAACACCACAAGTAAACATATAGTTAGAATGAAAAAAAGAACCTTAAAAACAAGATAAAAATAGTTATGCCTCCTTATTTTAACTTCTTATACCCTAAAACTAAAATATCTTCCAGAAATAAAATTTAAAAATGTTTTGTTTTTTGTTTGTGATGACCCTAAAAATTTTGGGAGGTGGCAGTGTGGAAACACTGGTAGTGAATATAAAACATCCAGATTTTGCTCCTAACTAGAAAATGATGATGGAAAATAAATAGTGGAAAGACAGCCATTGAACCAAATATTTCCATGCTACACTAAAATGAGATAAAATTTTGACCTGGTACATTGTTAGATAACACATTGATAAGTTCAGTCAATTAGCAATAGGAGAATACAGGCATAGATTTTTTTGAAAAAGTCATTCATTCTAGTTAAATACTAAATATAAAAATCAAGAAAATATTTTGGATGTTTTTCCAGTTATCTTTTTTCCAATGTTTTCTGTATGTCCCTGTATTTCAGGCTATAGATGAAAGTTTTCAGGGTGGAGGTAATACAATGTAAAGCACAGATGTCAATAATTTCAGCAAATATGAAAATTTGAAATTGTTTTCTCTATATGTACTAATCCCAGAAAACAGGAACAGCTTCACCATGATGACGTAGGGTAGGCATGTCTGCAAATTTTTATTCTGCTCCTTGCAGATGGGATTCTTAAAACAGTGGGAAATAATGTGAACATAAAATATGTTCCCCAGAACAAGAAAGTGTAAGCAGTGATGGAACATCACAGAAGAACTGACACTCTGTGTTGGGCTCACCAAACCTGACAGAGAATGTACCTGTTACATAAATAGAACCATAGACATATGCACTGAACCACTATACTGTCACCATCTGCACATAGGTTCCTCTATGCATAATGCCCTAGTAGTGCAGAGGATGGCAGATGGCATCCTAGAGATCATAGGACATCACTGTAAGCAGAGCAATCTCTGTACCAGTAAAAACAACAACAACAAACTTGTGAGGCACATCCTAGGAAGGAGATAGAATGGCTGTTGGTAAGAGAGTTCATGATAGTGTTGGGAACAGTGTCAGAGATATAGAAGATATCAGTCAAGGACAAATTCTTCAGGAAGAAATACACTGGAACTTGGACATGACGGTCAATGGTCATGATGGCGATAAGGAGATACCCCATCATTGCTGCCAGGTAAATCAAGAAGAGTTTGGCATACAGTGTCTGTAGCATTCAGTCATCAGTGAGTCCCATGAGCAAGAATTCCATTATGCTATTTCATACTGGTAAATTTCTCAGTCATTCTGATTCTTCAGAAAACAGAAAAACAAAACAAAACACAGCATTCTCATTCACAAATTTCATCTGTTCTCTTCTGCTAGTGCCTTAATACTTTCTGTTATGAATAGTGTGCTTAGGGTTATAGGCCAATATGGAGCAATTCCATAAGTAAAATAAGTTTCCTTTTAAATGTGTAAAGTGAGTTATAATAATATGAATATTAATAAATTTGTCTGTGATTTAAACATAAACAGCAAAGGGTTATTTCACTTGATCTACTTTTGAAATATAGTTGGCAGAGGTAATAGTTTTGTATCATATTATTAATATACCAGAGCAAAATTTCTTCACTAAAGTGAATAAAATGTTCTTTTTTTTCTAATATGTTTTTACTATTTCAAAAAATCCTTAGATACGTGTGACACTGCTCATAAGACCCCGCAGAATATTTCAATTTCTCCAAAATAAAGAAATCTTTTATATATTTCAGATCTGTGGAAAATGATGCAGGAAAATTGACTGACAAAATAATGAAAAAATATATTGGTATATCTTTTGGTAAATCCATCCTTAAAATCACTATACATTGCCTGGATTTATATAAATTTTATGTGCCTGTATATATTTGCACACATCTATATAATATAGTAGTCTATAAATGAATTATATGTTCATGTGTTTGCTTACATTTCAAAGTGCTGTTGGAAAAAATTTCCAAGTTTAATATCTAATCCCACTCTTTTCTTCCCTTAAAAGTGTGGTGGGCTTTGTTCTCTTTGAACTACAATGGTGGAATTAGTATTTTGATTACTAAGTGAAAATAGCAGTAAGAGAGGATCTGAGGATCCTGATCAGAAAATTTTATGGCATGTAAATGGCAATATGATCCATTACTCAGTGAAAAAATAGAAAGAAATCAGATTAATCAGTTTGTCATATACTGCCTTGGTAAAATGTACTGAACTGAATTGATTTGAAAATAATTCTGAGAATCAAACATGGATTCTTGAATCATAAAAACAGAGATGCACAACCATTTAATCAATTCCCACACTTGAGAAAGATTACAGATCAAGAGCACCTTGAATGAAGGGCATGTGAGGCCCCCTAGGGGAAGGACCCACTACACTACCAAAAATATCTACTTTTCAGCTTCCTCCCAGCCTTACCCAAAGGGACTTACAATGTTTTATGAAGTTGACTGTGCATTGGGGAAAAGGAAGTGATCAGATGTTTTGGAGATTACTAGACAGTGGCTCAAAAGTGATAATAATTCTAGGATGCCCAAAACGTCACTCTGTTCCACCAGCCAGAGTAGGGGTTTATGGAGTTCAGGTGATCAATGGAGTTTTAGCAGAGTTCCAAGTCACTTTCTGTCCACTGTGTGCCCAGATTCATTCCTGTAGTTATCTCCCTGATTACAGAATGCTTAATTGGAATAGATATATTCAGCAATTGGCAGAATCCCAATATTGGTTTCCTGGCTTGTGGAAAGAAGGCTATCATGGTAGGAATTGCCAATTGAAAGCCACTAGAACTGCCTCTACCTAGTAAACTAATAAAATGCACTCCCAAATTCCTGGGGGATTTAAGTGGTTACTGCCACCATTAAGGCCTTGAAGGATGCAGAGCTGGTGTCAATGTCAAAAAGAGATGCTGACTGGAGCCTTTCGTAGGTCCATATTGAAGAATCACAGGACAGACACTTGGGCTTTTGGAGAAAATCACTGCCATCCTCTTCAGATAAATACTCTTCTTTTGCAAAAATTCTTTTGACATGCTGCTGGGCCTTAGTAGATAATGGACCCTTAACCATGGGCCACCAAGTTACCATAAGATATGAATTTCCTTTCAACAGCTGGTCTTACAAATCAAACCATAAATTGGGAATGCATATAGGCATTCCATCATAAAATGGAAGGAGTCTATGTGAACTAGGGCTTTGTGCAGGTCCTAAAGGAAAAAGTAAGTTACATGAGGATGTGACCCAAATGCACATGGCCCATACTCCTGTCACATTACCTTTGCTTTCTCAATCCACATCTATGGCCTCTTGGGGAATTCATTATAATAATTTGAGGCCTGGTTTACAGATGGTTTGCACAATATACAGGTACCACATAAAAGTGAAGAGTTGCAGCACTACAGTCCCTTCTGGGACACTCCAGAAGGACAGTAGTGAAGAGAAATCCTCTCAGTGGGCAGAATTTTGTGCAGTGGACCTGGTTGTTCACTTTGCTTGGAAGAAGAAATGGCTGGAGCTGCATTTGTACACTGATTAACAGTGTGGCTCATGTTTAGGCTGTATGGTAGAGATTTGGAAGGGATATGCTTGAAAAATTGGTGCCAAAGAGGTCTGGGGGAAAGATCTGTGGATAGACTTTTCTGATTGGCAAACATCATGAAGATATTTGTGTCCCATGTGAATTTTCATGACAGGGTGACTTCAGCTTAGGAATATTTTAATAAACAACTGGATAAGATGAACTGTTCTGTGCATGTTCTGTTCAAGGCTGGGCCCAGGGGCCTGTATACACTCTAAAGCAGTGTCCATCTATGGTGCCAGTTCTCTCAAAACCAGGATTCATGGGTCCAAGAATTAAGGGGTAAAAATAGGAATGGCACTACTCCCTATTATTTCTAGTGATCCACTAGGAACATTTCCTTCTTCCTGTCCCTGCAACCTCAAGCTCTTGTGGACTACAGGCTTATATCTAAATGAAGGAGTGCTTCTACCAGGAGACACAATAATGATTCTACTGAAGTAGAAATTAAGACTGCCATCCAGCTACTTTGGGCTCCTTATGCCTCTGAATCAATCAGCAGGCAAAGAAGGGAATTATTATTTTGACTAGGGTGAGTAGTCTGGATTATTAAGGGGAAATAGGACTAATACTACATAATGAAGGTAAAGAATAATTTGCCTCAAACACAGGAGATCCCCTATGGTGTGTCTTAGGTCTACCATGACCTGTGATTAATAAATGGGATACTGCAGCAATCCAATCCCAGAAGGACTACTAATGCACCTGAAACTTCAGGAATGAAGGTTTGGATCAATCCACGAGGAGACAAAGAACCATGGACAGCTGAGTTACTTGCTGAGGGTAAAGAAATATTGGATAAGTAGTAGAAGAAGGTAGTTATAAATATGAGCTATGGACACATGACCAGTTACGGAAATGAGGGTTATAATTATCACGAATATTTCTTCCTAGTATTGTTGTATGGATGTATATACAGATAAATCAAATATCTTTGTTTTCTTCTCGATCTTCTCCCCTTACCATATGCTATAAGTTGGATTAATTTTATGTCATAGCATTTAAGTTATAGGATAGCAAGTTTAAGTGTGAATATTACCCAAGGATTTGCACCATTTTCTGGAGAAAGTTAGTGTTTTTCCATTTGTATGCAGGGTTTTTGTGTGTTCTAAGGCAAAATATGATGATTATTTTACTTAGAGATTAAGCATAGTTTAAGGAGATATGTATGGGTTCCACGTTGAAAAGGGATATACTGTCATGGTTAAGGTCATGTGTCAAGTTGTTTGGGTAAGCAAGCACTGCCTTAATTGCTACTGTAAAGATATATCTTGGATTTAAATCTTCAGTAAGTTGATTACATTATGGCTGATTATACCTACAAACAACTGAGGATATTGCCTTCATTGATGACAGAAGACTCATCCATTCAGTTGAAGACCTAAAAAGGAGAAGTGATGATCTTAGCAGTTGGGAGGAAGAATTTCCATCTCTACATTAGCCAGTAGGCTACTTCAGGTCAATTCATCACAAACTTCAATGGAGTTGCCAGCTTGCAGACTGCTTACAGAATTTGGACTTGCCCATCCTCACAGATGAGTGCACCAGTTTCTAAAATAAATTTCATAATATTTATATTATCTATCTTTCTACCTATCTCCCACCCACGTCCTATTGGTTCTGTTTCCCTAGAGAACCCTAATACAGTATGTTTCATATTATATTAAATTGACAAACTCCCATAAAAAGTTACCAATACTGATAGAAGAAAAACTATAAAATATAATTAGTGATATATCATTTCAATAAATTCATTTTGTAATTATAGAAATTAGATAGTAGAAAGAGAAATTCATGTCAAGGTAGAA
Source organism: Cabassous unicinctus (assembly GCA_029593785.1). NCBI lineage: Eukaryota > Metazoa > Chordata > Mammalia > Cingulata > Chlamyphoridae > Cabassous > Cabassous unicinctus. The sequence continues at coordinate 7,937 of JAQZBX010093116.1, forward strand.
TCACCAATACTTTCAAATATTTAAGAATTAAATTTTGATTTTTTTCAGGAATGCAAGACTTATCAATTTTAACTTTTGAAAATCAATTTGTATAACCAGCAAAGATTAATCTTAGTATAAAATGAGAGAAATATGCTTTGATCATCTCAATAAAATAATTTAATTTAACAAATTTAATAAAATTAAACTTCTATGGACTCAGAATAAACCTTAGAGCAGCTCTGTGCATGCATGTCCCTTACAAGGTCACTGACAGTCCTACAGGGTATTTGTGATGGCCATCTTGTCTCCCCTACCCAATATATATAGTGGACACCATGCAGCTACATGTATACAAAAATTAAAAAAAAAAACAAAGTAATATAAGTAGTTAGAAATCAGGATACTGGTCATTGGATGGGGACATGAAGGGTAGAGGTTTAGTGACAAGAAGAGAAAAAAAACAGGAATTATAGAATGCCAGGGATAATGTATTGCTTGACCTGAGTAATAATTACAAAGGTTTACTCAGTTTGTGAAAATTCAACCACATATTTCTTTATAGGTTTTAATTTAATAAAAATTTTAAAAGTAAAGAACACATAAACATATGTAATATATAGATAAAATATATTAAACATTTATATATTTAACATAACATAAAGTATGAGAGATATAAAAACAAATGTTTTTCCAGTCAATAAATAAAATTTGCTTAATTATTAAATAACCTATTACAAATACAATAATACTATGTCAGATCATGAACTTAAATTCAGCTCTACATTAATATCTACATTATGCATACTCCTAAATGTAATTATGTAGCAAACTTCAAAATAAAAGTAAGGAAGTGTTTTAGTTTGCTAAAATGGTGCTGATAGCAATATATCAGAAATGGGTTGGCTTTTATAATGAGAATTTATTAGGTTAAAACTTACAGTCCTGAGTGGTGAAAATGTCCAAATCAAAGCATCACCAGAGAAGCCGTCTTACTGAAGGGCCACTGTGTGCAATCAGTCACATGGCAGCAGCATCTAAAGATGCTTTATAGCCAAGCTCAGCTGTGGGTGATCAGGTGTATCTCAGGGCGTAATGGTGGCTCTACTCAAATCAATTCAACAAGTGAAACACTCTCTCAGAGCTCAGCTGTGGATGATCAGGCATATGGGTCTTCTCTCCCCTCTTCACCAGGCCTCTCTCTCAGCCTCTCATAGTTTCTCTGTCTCTACCCCCTTTTTTCTCTGTCTCTCTGTTTTCTTCTCCATATATAAAGTACTGCAGCAAGAGGACCAAGACCCACACTGGGTCACATGTTTCTGAAACAACCCAATTAAAGTCTTCCTGACTGAATCAAATCCAATCAAAGGGTCCCACCCACCCTCACAGGAATAGATTAACTCCAGAACATGATCTTTTCTGGGATTGCCAAAAGCTCCAAACTGTAAAAGGTAGCTACAAAGAAAACATCAATAATTCAAAATAGAGTAAATAAGACAGCACTCTTTGATAAAATATAATAAGTGGACACTTTAATTATAAATTATGAACAGAAATTGACCATTCCATTTTCAATTAAAAAAAAAAGCTCTCTAATATCAAACATTATTTCTGAATGTCAAAATACAGTGATAAAAATATATATTGGAATCTATGTAACACAGGTTAATCCAAGCTCAAAGTAAAACATCACCACATACTTGAATATTTCTTCCAATAATAAGAAAAAGCAAGATAAAAAGCAATCTTCTTCATCAACTTGTTAGAAAACAGAAAATGGCAGAATAAAAGGAAAGAAATTGAAAATAAGAAATAAGGAAATAACATCCTAATTAGGCAATTAGAAAACAAGGTTAGCAAAAATAATAATTATAAGCTGATTCTTGGGATAAATCAATAGTATAATAATATGGAGTAAATTTCCTTCTAACGTAATCAGGGAAAAACACAGAAATTGCAATAATATCAAGGAGAAAGGGAAATCATCAAGAATCTTAAGATCTCACCACAGAATTCTATTAAACAAATTAGAACATTGTAGCAGTTTGATACAGTTTATGAATTCCAAAAAGAAATATTGGATTATGTTTGTAAACTGGTCTTTTCTTCTGGGCATATGATAGTGTATTGGAATAAGAGGTTTTACCTTTATTTGATTAAATTATGATTAGGACTTTGAATGGGCCACATCATTAGGGCATTGTGTCTCTGACTCTTGGTGGGTGGGGACTCACAGATAAAAGACATGGCAAGGGACAGAGTTGGAGTTTTGATGCTGAGTCTTGAGCTGGAGCCCCAGGAAGTATGCACACAGAGGAGCTTCTTCGTGAGGAAACAGAGAAGGCCACGGGAAGAGAAACAAGCCAAATGCTTACTAGTCTACAGATGGCCTTGTAGAGATAACAGAGCAGCTGAGCACAGAGAGAGGCAAGCCCCAGGAAGAGAGGAATCCAGGAAGCCTGCACCCTGGCATCAGCAGCCATCTTGCTCCAACACGTGACCACAGACTTTGGTGAGGGAAGTAACTTGTGCTTTATGACCTGGTAACTGTAATCTTCTACCCCAAATAAATACCCTTTAGACAAACCAACTGATTTCTGGTATTTTGCATCAGCACCTCTTTGGCTAAACAAACATCTAGAGGAAATTGAATGTTTTAGAAAACTATTTACCATTACCTGCAACTGAAGATGTAGACTGACTAATTTATGTGGAGGAAATATACTTTTCAAAGGGCTTACAGATTTCACAGAGATATTAATTTCTTCACCTTTTTATTGAGATATCAAATAAATAAATCATATTTCATATGTACAGTCAATGAATCTATCCACAGAAGGAGCACCCAGATTGAATCACAGGACATCTCCCCCATCCAATTATGTCTCTTGACCTTTTGAAGTGAATACTGCTATGAGGTAGCCAGTTTTGTGACTTGTCAAAATACCAATTACCTTGATCTTTTTTTAGTACTCCTTACTAATAGAATTACATTATCAGTCATCTTTTGTGTCTGCATTATTTCATTAACTATAATAACTGTCAGATTCTTTCATTTAGTTTCTTGCAGGAATTTATCTATTTCATCTAACTTTTTAAAATTAAATTTATTTTTTTTAATTGAGGAAGTTGTAGGTTTAAAGAAAAATCATGTAAAAATTACAGCATTCCCATTTACACTCTATTGTTGCTTTTGAAATATATTGGCATAAAGATTTAATAAGATTCTTGGTATCTCTTTATTCCCTCTTTAAAATTATTTATCTTCTCATTTCTGATATTGGATACTTTTGTCATCCTAACCCTGTCAAACAGTAATCTGTAAATCCAAATTTTGACTTTGTTAACCACTCTATTTAACATTATTTTCTAATCCATGAGTTTATGCATTTACTTTTTTATTTTATATTTTCTTTTATTTTTTTCTTCTATTTTCTATGGGTTAATTTGCTGTTCCTCTACCTTCTTACTCTTAAGATGGGTGCTTTTATCTTTTGAGCATTCAACCTTTTTTCTTTGTCATTGCATTAGTTTAAGGCTATACAATTTCCTCTTATTACAGTATTATTTGCACCTGAAAATTTTTATATATTGTATTTTCTTTATGCATCATTTCCAAATATACTCATTTTCAACTTTAAAACATTTCTGTTTTAAGCCATGAATTTGAATAGTTTATTGTTTTTCCAAATGTATAGGAAATATTAAATGTATATTTCTGTCATTGATTTATAAATTAATTCCACTGTGTTAAAGTACAGCATATTTTATTGCAATTTGTTTTGTCTCATTATATCATCAGGTGCAGCTATTATCTTTATGATGATTATATCAAGTTTTTAACAATGTATTCACATCTTTCATATCTGTATGAATTTTTTGGATAGGGAAGTAGATTTTTCTTTACTAAGATGTGTGCTAAAATTCCCCAATCTAATTATGGATTTCTCAACTTTAAATTTATTTTTGCCTAATATATTTGAAAACAATATTATTAGGTTCACCAAATTAAAAGTTGTTAATTTTTTCTTGTGAATTGAATGTTATCATTATTCAATGTCTCTCCATCTTTTGTAATGCTTCTTTTCCTTAAAATACACACTGTCAAATATTATTATAGCCATTGAAGGGTTCCTCTGGTTTATGTTTGCGTGGTAGATAACTTTAAATCTTTTGCTTTCATCCAATTTCTATCTTTATATTTGAAGTCTTAAAATTATAAATGGCATATTAAGTTTTTCATTTTCCAGGCTGATAATTCTTGATCTTTATAAGTTG
>JAQZBX010093117.1:0-12199 GCA_029593785.1 Cabassous unicinctus
GGATATAAAATTCTTGGCTGGCAGTCATTTTCCTTCAGCATTATAAGTATTTCAACCCACTGCCTTCTTGTCTCCATGGTTTCTGATGAGAAATCAGCATTCAGTCTAATTGGGACTTCCTTGTATGTAACACATTACTTTTCTCTTGAGGCTTTTAGAACTTTCTCCTTGTTCTTTGCATTTGATAGTACAGTCAATGTATAACAGGATGCGTTTTTCTTCATGTTTATCCTGTTTTGTGTTCTCTGAGATTCTTGGATGTGCACATTCATGTCTTTTGCTAAGTTTGGGAAGTCCTCTGCTGAGGGTTGAAACCATGACTGCCACAGACTTGGTCCAGGCTGGGGTTGAAACAATAGCTACCTTTTGAGCCAGACCCAGGGATCAGAATTCACTAATCACAAACTGTGAGCAGTGATTAGTTGTGCCATCCCTATTCTTGGGGAAGAGGACTTTTATATCCCTTTCTTTCACCAGCAGATAGCCAGGGACTGGACCTTGTGCGGGTCTGCCACAAGAGTGGGGGACGGGCACCAGCAGCTACCACACAGAGAGGCAATTTACGGTTCTTTACCATAGTTTATCAGCCTCTTGCTCTCACTCTTCCCTAGATGCTGTACAGTGTTCTTCTGGCCTCTAGAGTTTCAAAATAGTTGTTTCAGAGACTTATTGCCTGTTTAATAGTTGTTTTGGTGGGAGGATTGAGTCCTGATCTTCCCTCTTCCACCATCTTCCTCAGAAGTCCACCCCTTGGTGCTTAATTTTGAGTATGAAATCATATTGATCATGGAAATAATCTCACAGACATTGAAAAGATAATCTAATTTACTGATGGAAAAACTTAAGCTTGAAGATTCCAAATGATTCAACAAAATGTGAGTTAGTTCTTTTACCTGCAGATCCTATCATTGTCATTCATTCATTTGTTCCTTCATCATTCATTTATTCAACAAATATTTCATGAGTATCCATTGGGAACTGGTTTAGGCACTGAGGATTCAACAATGAACAAGTATGATGAAGTGAGATTAATTTGAACTAGAAATCAGTCTTCTGATTCTTCAGTGTTCTTCGTACCATGACTTTTAATTACCTCTCTATTTCTCTGTTAAGTTGTTTACATAGCTAACTATATTTTTTCAAACATTTCCTTCTTATGGGTCACAATTAAGATTCCCCACCCAGAATTTTGTCTTCGTACTGGTTGAATTTTCATATGCTGACATAAATGGCCAAAAAAAGAACTCAGATAAATGTCAAACACAATTCAACAAATTATTATGGAATACCTTCCACATCAAAAGCATCATTCCAAGGCTGATGGTCATATAACAAACATATGATTGAGTCCTTTCCCTTATTCCCTCAAGAAGATTATAATCTATTTAGGAGCACAAGATAAGCACCATCAAATTGGAACACAGTAAGATGTAGGGAACAATGTAGACAAGAAAAGAGGGCCTATCAAAAATAAATACTAATTCAGAGATTTCCCAGAGAAGGTGACATATGAGCTATAGTTGCATAATGGTTAGAATAGAGCTAGCCAAGAATGGATATGTAAGGAATTTCTTGGGAGGGAGAATATTATGAAAAAAATTAAGGAGACAAAAAAGCAGAAGGAATGTTAAGGAAATAAATGAATAGATTTGGTTCTATAAGAGACTGACCTTTTTATTTGAAAAAAAAAAAAAATGTACAAAATTATCCATATCTGAGCAGATAAAGATTCTCCAAGTTGGAAGTGTTGGCTAAAAAGCAATCCCTTGAATCTTGCCTCTTTCACCTTGATACCTGCTGCCTTCCTCACACATAATCCACAAGTGAGTTCTCCTCTCATCTTCTCCAATGAAGAACATGTTTTTCCTCCCTCAATGTGAAAGGCTTTGTTTTTACTTTAAAGCCTAACTGAAGCTGTATGGAAACCATAAACTTTCTATAGACCTAACAAATAGCATGTTTTGCACTTACCTGTACTACTTTATTTCAAATGTATGAAAATATTTTATATTTAATATGTGGGATTCATGGTGTTCTTTTGTTATTATGATTTTTTTCTCAATCAAGTAATATCAAAGGAACAAATACACCATGTCAAGGTTGAGGTGTCAAGAGACTCCCCTAAATTGTGAGAATCTTGATTGCTTGGACCACCATAGCAGAAAGTTCTTGGCTGCTTAATCTACCAAGGAGTTATTGCATCCTCTATAGACTTAGAAATATTTGCCTCTATCTTTGTCAAAAACGCCTTACTGTGACCTAAAACTTCTTTGAAGACAATATTTAAAAAAAGTAAGACACTGGGGAAGAAATGGAAGAAAATGCCCCTGTACATACAGGACAACCGATAATACAGTGATGAAAGGAAAAACGTCAAAAAAAATAATTTATTTTATTTTATTTTTTAATGTTTTTCATTTTTTTAAATACCCCATTTTTTTTACTTTATTTTAGTTTTAGTTTCTCTAAATTTTTATGTATTTTATTTCTTATATTTAAACTTATCATTATTTCCTTTTCCTATTAATCGAATTTGGCAATATTTTTGGCTTCATTTTTGAAGAGGTTTTGGATCACAGAAGTGTTAAACTATGGTAGGGGAGGTTCATTGGAGTGGGGTGTCAGTGATGGGGGATACATGGGAGGAAGTTCACCAGGGCATACATATAAGGTACATAAATATGTTCAAATGTTCATGGAGCATTGCCACAGTGGGTGGCACAACAACTGAAAGATTATTGAATTCCCATCCTGGGGTTTTCTGCCACATTCTCTAATGGAAAAGCAACAATCCCCCAAGTGCAGGGGCAATGACTAGTGAAGAAGGATGGTCCATTGATGGGCCCTTGAGGTTGATGACTATGCTTGCGAGGCTTTTGCTCTTGGATTTGTAACTTAGCCTAGTGTTGGAGAGTGCCTAAGAGTTGCCTCCTGAGAGCCTCCTTGTTGCTCAAATGTGGCCGCTAAGCCAAACTCAGCATATAAATGCATTACCTTCCCCCCAGCGTGGGAAATGGCTACCGGGGATGAGCCTCCCTGGCACTGAGGGATTACTACAAAGCACTGGCTGGTGATACAACTGGAAAAAGACCTTGAATAAGAGGGGGGAAATGTACAGACAAATGAGAGTATATGGTTAAGAGACTTCAAAGTGAGTTGGGAGGTCATCAGAGAAGTAACACTTTTGCATGTCTCAGCAGGATCTCATAGATGACCAAGGTAGATACTACCCCAAATAGTGGGGATCCTGAGGGCTCTGGAGACACCCAGGACCTACAGTAATGGCAGATAGCTCCAGAGTTTGGTGCCTTGCCAGTGGCCCTACTTTAGAGTTTGTGCTCCCGAGTGTGACAGAGTTGGAATCAGATGTGACTTCTCTATACATGCCTCTTCTGTCCTTTTTATTAGAACCTATAGCTGGTGCTTGAGTTGGTAGGTGTACGTCCAAGAGTCTTTAATCTCTGGGCTGTCCATGTGCCAGCTGGGTCCTGAAATTCAACAGAGTTGCAATAGCTACTCTCCAGTTCATTGGACTCACCCAGGACAACTAACAAGGAGATGATGGAGGACAACGACCATCCCAAGGAATCTAGAGAGTCTATAACTACAAGCAAGAGAGTCCCATCCATCTGCCCCCATGGGATCAAAGCCTCCTCTCAATTAGGGGTGGAGTGGGCAAAACCATCCCAGAATCCTCAGGATTGGGGAATGAACTATGGGACTAAAGTAGACTTACTGGTATTCTACTATAGACTTATTGTGATTTTAGCAATGGAAGAAACTATATCATTCATGTGGAGGCAGTGGCCACTAGAGATCTGAGGACAGGGAGAGAGAAATACAGGTGAAATACAGGGGCATTTTGGGGACTTGGGAATTTTCCTGAATGACATTACAATAACAGAAACGGGCCATTACTATCTTGCCATAACCTACAAAATTGTGCGGGAGAAAGTATAAACTACAATGTAAACTATAATCCATACTCAGCGGCAATGCTCTAAAATGTTTTCATCAATTGTAACGAATGTACCACACTAATGAAGGATGCTATTAATGTGAGAAAATGTGGGAGGTGTAGGAAGCAGGGCATATGGGAATCCCCTATATTTTTATGTAACATTTATGTAATCTAAATACCTTTTTAAAAATAAAAAATATATTTTTTAAAAATGCCCTACTCAATTTATTTAAAAAATCAGTTAAATTTTCCCAGACCCTGAGGATCATGGTCCTCAAACCAACACAAAGGCCAGCCCATACATTTGGAAGTAGTGATTAAAGCTGGCAAACCATAGAGTCTAGCACGTGTTCAGACTTGCATTATTTATTTGCCTTCTTTAATCTTTCCTACAGGTTCTTTACCTTGTTCATGCCATACTGGAGAAGTCTGTATAATCTCTCTAGCCAAGCTCATACCAAAACCATGAAAAAGTATTTCCAACATCTCTATTAACTAGCAAACATCATGGTACAAATTTTAATAATACTATTTAAATTATTTATGTGGCACCCTCCACATGTAGAATTCTTTTTAGCATATGTCATGGTATGGTTTAAACTTAGCTTACAAATACACACAAACACAACAGTTTTTATACTGATGTAATTTTAAAGTAACCATACATACAATATAACACATTGCTTTTGAAGAGTGAGAAGAGTTTCCCACAATCTACTCAGCCATCTTCTCCTTATCTCAGTAACTACATTTTTTGTTGTTGTTGTTTTGTTATGTTTTGTTTTGTTTTTATAACCACATTTCTAATACCTTCCAATACCTAACAAATTACTGGCAAGATTCACCCCAGCAACTAGGGCAGAGGTCAGATTCCCTGAAGAATCTGTCCAATGTGAGGAGGGTAAACAAAATTAAGGTTCTAATAGAAAAGAGGTGGGGTCTCCATGGTTATTTGAATGACCACCCACAGTGACTGTCATGCCATCCAACTCCTTTTCCCACACTGGAAAATGATCTTGCAAATATTGATTCAATGCCAAACACTCCTGCTCTACAAAAGCATACATCAGAAAGAATAAGCTCATATGAACCTGAAGGTCAATTATCTCATAGGTTGCATCAGGGATCTTGTATAAGTATGCTTTGAGAGAAAGGGTGAGACAGTCAAGGGGCTTGAATGATGGTCTTTACAATTTAGGTCATTCTATTGAGGTAAAATGGCATGGAGGTTGAGAGCACACAGTTCCCAACTCTACATATTAGTTGTATAGCCTGGACAAGTCATTTGTGGTCTCTCATCATCAGTTTTCTTATCTGCAAAGCAGGTGTCATAAGAGCAGCTGCCAGCACAACACACATGTGGCTATAAACTGAAACAATGTATGTCAATTGTGAGGACTCTGACACCCTGGCAAGCTTTCAGTTACTATTAGCTCTTACTATTAGATATTAGACAGTATGGACCCCCTGAACGTTTTTAGGCAGATATGTCAGTGGTTTCCAAACTCTGCTGCACATTTTAATTACTTGCGGAGCATTGAAATATCCCAATGTCCAGGTCACATTTCATTCTAATGAAGACAGATTATTCTTTAAAAGAATCCTCAGGTGACTCCACTGAGCAGTAAAGTTTGGGGACAGTGAGTGACGTCAACAAAGCAATATTTTAGTCGTGAAAGATAAATTGCTCCTTTCTTGGCATACTAAGACAAGTAAGAACCCAGAGTTACGAGGTGACTTAACTGCTTCCCTTCTGGTCACATACTTAAAATGTAAGTGATGCCTTTGGGCCATATACAGAACAGTGAAATAGTAGTTGGAGGTACAGGTCAAGGAAACTCTACCTGAATTGCCCTTTCTCTACTGATAGTAGCATTCAAAGATGGAGCTGTCGACAAAAACACTTTGCCTTAGCAACTCATCTCCAATGATACTGTTTCATCTTTAAAATAGAAGGTTAAACTAGAAGCTCTCTAATTTAATTTCCCTTTCAGCTCTGACATCCTACTATTCTACAAAATACTGCCTTTTGATAATCTAATTTCAGAATCACCATGTGCTCAGTGTGAGCTACCAAAAGTGTTTTTTATTAAATTATTCTCCCACCTCTCCTGAATAACCACTTAATCCCATCAAGCATGCTTTAACCACACTACATTTTAAGAAATTTTTTTTACTGTTAACTTCATTTTCCAGTTAGAAATATGTGTGGAAGCAGCAAGGCATAAGAAATCGTTTATTGATCCATGATCATCACAAAGGAACCAGGGCTGTCTGGCTATTCCCTGCCGATTAGCTTCTGCACAGAGGTAGCCCATTGCAGACAGAAAATCTCTGGAATAGTTGATTTAGAAACCCAGCGTCTTTATTTAATAGTTTTGTGACTGTCCAAGTTTCATCCCCTATAAAATGGGGACAATAAAGTTAGTTTGAAAGATTGTCAAGAATACTGAAAGGGATAATTCATGTAAAGTTCATGGCACTATCCAGGCACATGCTGAGATCAAATTATTACATGCCAGTGCTGCTGCCAGCTTCTCACCTAATGGAGCTTCTGTTACCTGTCTGTAAAATAAGAATAATTCCTGTGTTGCTACATTGTTTTGAGAGCCTTGTAATACAATGTACATTGTATTGAACGGTATTTGGCCTAGAGCAGATGCTGCTTAAATATTAAGTTTCTATACTTTACTTCATATCCAGATGCACTTTCCTCAATAGATATTTCATTTAGCAAAATGCTTGTTCCCAGAATATACTGTGGTTTCATATGAAGAAAAATTTCTGTGCTCACAATTTTATTCCCAAAACTAAGCATAATGCCTGATTATGTAATGAGTACTTCATAAATATTTGTGGGAAAAAAATGAATAAATTTTTTTAGACAAAAACGTGGCCATGTCACTGTAACATGGCAACAACAAACACAAAGAAATAGCCTCTTTGTTCTTATTTCCCATTAATTGTGAAGAACACTACACAGATATCTGGAAGAGAGTCTACCATACACACTTTGTTACTTAAAGTTAGCCTCCCTCTCCATTGGAAAAGGTTGGTAGCATTTACCTCAACGTTTCTCAGCCATAGGATACTATCTTTGACACAGAATCCCAACCTCTAAACTGTTCACACATCTAATTTCTAGCCCTCTCTTCCTCCTGTAATGCAAATCCATGTTTTTGTACACCCTTGTACGCCATTTACATGGCTATTTTGGCACTTCTTTAAAAGACAGATTGCCCCTTACTTGGTAATTGTCAATATTTAAGAAAAAAAGCCATGAAGGCTGGTTGCAAGGATCTGCTCATGATAGGCATTAATGGATGATCTGGAGCTAGGACTGACTATCATTTCAGCAAAAATGCTGCATCTGGGGTCTGAGCTGAAGCAGTCTTAGAAGGGGAGTGCGTGGGAGTAGGGCCTGTGTTTGTGCAAGCATGTGGGGGCGGTGGGAGGAGAGTGATCTTGTTGATCCTTGAGAACAATTTATTGAGGTGCAAGCTAAACCAACAGTGGATCATTTTCAAATAGTCCCTGACATATTACAGATTAATGGTCTGAAAAATGCCCACTTCAAATGTTTGACATTTATTCAGAAAATGCTAGCTAAGTATATGAAACTGGAAGCTCTCCATATACCGACTGCTAAGAAAGTTCAGCAAACCATGCATTACATTTTTTTAAATAATCTTGGCAATTCTCCTACAGTGCTCTTTATACCTAAGGTTTGCCAAGGCAGGATTTTTTTCCCATTCAAAAATCTAGTAAATGGGGGTCTATATCTGAAACAACAAAACAACCTTAATTATAATTATCCAAACAGGGCCACTATAATTATCTATTTATTCCAACAAGAAAAATGTATAGAAGACACTTAATAAAGGATTTTTTTTTTTTTATAGAAAATTGCAGGCAATTCACTAATGTTTTCCAATATACCACTTGGAAGGCCGTTTCTGATTCATGCTAAACAGACAGGCTTAATGAAATTTAAGACGAGACTGATTTCCAAATTCCACACATAGGAAACATTTGGGGTCAATACATTTGAATGCAATTAATATAGTACAAAAATAAGGCCTATGGGAAAGAGCAGCTGGCTTTATAACAATTCAACAAGACACAAAACTGAAATTAGGTAGCTATGGTTCTGTTGAATCTTTTTTGCATTTTTTTCCCTGTCCAGCATAAGGGGGACAAATACAATGATTTGTCAGAATGGATAAAAACAGTAAGTGTTAAGTAAATAACCAATGATTTTAAACAGACATGCATAAAATATAAAAAGAGCTATTCTTTTTTTAAAATATTAACTGTTGCAGTTTTTTGTGTTTTTTTTTTTTAATCCTAGTATTATCTTGTACCCAAGAGTGCCTGGAGGAAGATCAACTGAGACAGAAGAGGACTTCATGACATAGGACAATCCTAAGGGTAAATTAAATTTTCTGCAAATGGTAAAACAATTTCCAAAAGGGAGTGTTTACATTCTGTGGGATGTGTAGAACCAACCAATGTGGAATATCACAAGTAAATATAGCTTCTGTTTATCTTTTCTCTCATCCTTTTAAAATTTCTTTTAAACTATCTATTATGATGCCCTTACTATTAGCAAATTTTGCACACACATACACACATATGTAAATTACATATATATATATATATATATATATATCCATGCCAGGGGTGCCAACTCTGTTTTATTTCTGATTATGTTGCTCCATGAAAAATAATGACTCATTTCATTTACCTTGATGTTTAGCTTTACCTAAAACTTTTTAACCTTAATGTATCTAAGAATCATTGGAATAGCTTGTTTATGATACATAGTCCCAGATCCATGGAAATTCTAGTTCAAATTCTGCATTGAGGCCCTCGAATGTGGATTTTTAGCAATCACTTCCCTCCATTTCCAGGTGATTTTGATGCAATTGATGAGTGATAATACTTCAAAACATCCTATCCTGAACTGTCTCTCCTATCAAAAAGCAGGGCATTTTGTTAGAAGAAATTGATATAATCCTTGTGAGATTTTAAGTAATGATAATTTATGTGTAAGAGCAGAGTACTGATATTTCTTTTATTGTGGCATTTTCAAGCAATTAATTCCTACCCTTGAAAACAAGGTCACTGCCTCCAAAACTTGATGCCTGTTAAGATTCCAAAAGTAGAAATTAAGGGAGAGAAGGGCATTTATTTTGAAAAATACAAATATCAAAGAGAACATGCTGTTCTTTTCAGATGAGTCCAAATGGATGTCATGTTGATCTGCAGACAAACTGTTAAAATGTGATACAAGTAAAGAATCTGAAGCATGTTTTGGCAGATTAGAACTCGGGTTTTGGAAAAGGGATGTATTTTCCAGTATAGACCACATAGTTTGGGAGCCTTGGCTTTGACAATGGAGGCTAGAGGAAATCTAGCTAATAGCTTCATATGTCATCCTCAGAGTGTGGTTAACTTGATGCAATTGAACTAGGATCCCTTAAAATGTCCTTTAGGAAAGGATAAGTCCATAACCCATAATGGCCTAGGTCAACCCATAGGGGTAAAATCAATGTCAAATACGTACATGCCAAGCACGGTACTATTGCTCTGCTCTAATGCAATGCCAGAATAGTCCCTGTCCCTGTCCTCTTGGAGCTTTCATTATAGTGGGAAGAGATTTAATAAAATAATCACACAAATAGGTGCAAAATTTCAAAGTACTCCTCTAGGACAGTGTATAAAAGTACATCTTGGAGATGGGCATGGTTTTGAGAAGGCAATTTATAGGTAAGTTAAGATCTAAAGGGTGAATAGGAGGGCATGAGGGGAATGTGGGAGGAGAGCACATTCTGGGCAAAGAGTTCAGCACTTCCAAAAGCCCTGACGTAGGATGGAAACTTGTGCTGTTGCAACGAGAATAAGGAGAAGCCCAGTAAGCGATGTGGCCGGAAAGGCAGGCAGATGTGATTCCATGCAGAGCCTGGAGGCCCAATGAAGAAGTGTGGACTTTATTCTACATGCAATGGGAAGCCTTGGAAAGGTTTTAAATAAAGGTAATGACAAGGAGAATTTTAGATTTGCAAGTGTCCCTCTGGATGTAGTGCTGAGAACAGCTTAGAGTGAGGCACAGACGGATGGCAGTGATCAGTTAGATGGCTATTATAGGAGCTCTGACGGGGGATGAGGGAAGTGGCAATGAACAGAGAGATGTAAATTAGAAGGACAAGCATACCTTGCTACAAGGAGGGATGCAGATGACCCGACCCATCATTAAACGTTTGTCTCAATAACTCATATTTTAACAAAAAGAAAAATCACTTTGAATACAGTCTGGACACACATAATAAACTAATAGCAGGTAGATAGATTACAAAGGTGATGATTGATAGATGATAGATGATAGATGATAGATAGACAGACAGACAGACAGAGGCAGATTAGACAGATGGATATTGCTGCCATGGGACCCATCCCACACCTACGGCAAGCCAAGTACCATTGGTTTCATTATCCAAATATTTCAGAAAACCAAAAAATAATCTCTGTCAGGAAAAAAAATGCATTTGAAACTTTTTACTAGAAGAATTGGAACTCTATAAAAATTTCCCAGAAACCTGAGGATTAGAGATTGCAGTAAAGGAATTCTTTTCATCATTTACTGCGTGTCCGATAGTGGGTAAGATACTGGGCCAAGGGGTGGAAAGACAAAAATTAATCAGATCTCAGGGTCACAAGGGAGGAGAAAATTAATAACCAATGAATAGCTGCCATGATAGAAATATATCCAGATTCAGCATGCATCATTTCTATTTGCTCCAAATTTTCCAAATGGACTCTCTTCTTCATTAAAATTTGATGGCAACTCATTCTCATTCTGCCTTGGTCATTTCTCCCTTGCTGATGGGTCCTATTCAGCATCATGATTGAGCCCCTAAAGCACTAATGGTTATAGGTGACATCCTGGGATAAGCCACGGAAACAAACTCCCTTTATTAACACCTTGCTTAAAGAGGACATCAAGGTAAATGAATGATCTGTTCATTTGTCTAAAGCTCACAAACTTCACAAAAGTCCAACAACATAGCATTTTGAAAAGAAAACCTCAAGCTATTTGTTATTCCTTCACTCAACAAAATGTGTGCAATGGACAGTGTTCCAGGCATTGGAGACACAGCACTGCCAACATGGAGACAAAATGAAACAAGATATTTGAACAGGTACAAAATGAGGAATTCAGTCATTGGTATAAATAGTAAAGATTGATCTCAAGGCAAACCTGCGGGGCTCTGCGTGGAAGGCATTTCTGGCACCCTGTGATTTGCTATATGTGTTTTAACCATCCACCTTACAGGGTATATACCATGTTTAAGTAAAAAGAAAAGTTATAAAGATATGGATACAGTAAAGAAGGTAAATTGATATGGATACAGTAAAGAAGGTAAATTGATCAATATCTCGAGTCAAACACTTGTTCACTTATTCAATGACAAAGTATTGTGTCCACTAGATATTGACCAGTGTATGATGCACAAGGATAGATTGTGAACAAAACAGTCATGGCCCCCACCTTCCAGTCTTGGGGCTGGGGACAGACCTTAAACAAATTATCCGACAAAGAACTATGTAACTACAATGACATCAAGCACAATGAGGAAAAGTGCAGCATGCTCTAATAGGATGTAACGGGGTGAAATTGGAAGGGAGGTAAGTAAATAGGAGGACAAGTAGGAAAACTGGGATGGGGATAACCAGATAGAGCACTCCTTCCAGAGGGTGCAGCACACTTAGAGACCCTGAGACAGGAAAGCTGGGGTGAGAGGGAGGTGGGAGGAGGTCCATGGAGCTGAAGCAAAGTCAGCAAGATCAGACAGCCAGGAGATGAAGATACAGATGAAAGTAGGATCTAGAGCATAAACCTTGCAGAGAAAGCCAAAAATTTTAATTTTATCAGGAGAGCAAAGTAAAGCCAATAAAAGAGTGTGACTAGTTAGAAAATTACTCTGTTAGAATACTGAGATATTTTTAGCTGGTCCCCAGTAAAAGCTCATTAAAAAAAAAAGAAAAGAAAAGAAAAGAAAAACATAAAAGGGAACATTTCCAGACATTCTAATTTGAGTAAATTAAAGTTGGAGGACTAAAGCAATTACACTTTCTAATTTGCTCATGGGAAAATAAATTAAAAATAATACAAAATGCTATTGGTCATTTTCTTTCTACCGTCCTGCCCCATTACCTCCTACAAATGCAGTGCTG
>JAQZBX010093118.1:0-12191 GCA_029593785.1 Cabassous unicinctus
TGTTAACTCACAATTTCTAAAAAAGTAGTATGTTTTCCTGAGTATTCAAACCTTTTTTTCATTATGAAAGGGCACTCAATTTCTAGTATTTTCCCAAGTATCCCTTTTATTTGATATTGCCAAAGTGAAATAAATTTTACTATTTTTAAAGTTTTACATGGCATATTGTTTTCCACATTTTACACTTTGCTGTATGTCTTAGATGAGTTTCTTACATCTAGATAGATATATTTGTTTTTATATCCACATAACAATTTAATCATTTAAGGGGAGCATTTATATTCATTAATTATAAATATTAAGCGTAATTACATTAAATATAATTCATAAAATTCATTATAAATAATTATTTAATTCTGCCTTCTTTTCATGTGCTATTTGTGTTTTCTGTTCTATGTTCCTTTTTGCCTCCTGAATGCTTTCTTTTGGACTGATTATTTTTGTTCAATTTTTCTCTTTTTTTTATTTAGTTGAGATGCACTATTTTAATATTCTTACATATTAACTGAAAATTACAACATTTTTGCTTGCCTTATCAAATCTGACATTAATTATTCTTTATTGACCCACATATAATGTATTTTAAAACACTTTAGATCCATTTACCTATCTTATGAAATATATTGTAATGTATTTTAATACTAAATGGATGTTCTAACCCACAGATAACATTATTGTTACTTTATCCATTCAATATTCATTGAGTTTAATTGACAATTATTGTTCTTTAATCCATCCAGAATCTTGAACCCTCCATCTGGGATTATTTTATTTCTACCTAAAGAATATCCTTTCACATTTATTTTAAAAATTAGTTTCTGCTGGTAAACTTCCTCAGTTTTTACTTGTCTGGAGAAGTGTTTGTTTCACCTCATTTTGAAGGACTTCTTTTTCAATATAGAATTCTACTTTGGCAGTTACTCTTTGATAACAATATAAAGAACCTATACCGTTACCTTCTGTCTTCCATTGTTGGTGTTGATAGTCAGCCTTTTCATTTATTACCCCTTTACTAGTTATATCCTTATATTCTAGCTGTTTTTAAGATTTTCTTTCAAGTTTACAATCCTATTCCTAAGTCGGCATTTATTTTGATTTTTCCTTCTCGGTTTTGTTGGCCTTCTTGTGTCTATGAATCAATGTCTCATCAATTTTAGACAACAGTTTAAAATTACCTCTTCAACTCTATCTTCTGCCCTATTCAATGTTAGTCTTATTCTATCACTCCCACATAAATATATTTGTTACTTCTCATTTTCTCATTATATTCTCTATTATTCTAGCACTCTCTTCTATATTTTCCTTTATTTTTCTCTGGTTCCATTTTCTATATTTTTCAAGGCTTATTCTTCTAATTCAATATTCTCTCTTCTGAAATATTTAGTTTTTTCTTATTCATTGAATTCTTTATTATTCAATTGTATTTTTGGTTTTTAAGTGTGTATATATATATATATATATACATGAAAAAATATATATATATATTCCTCTGTGTCACACGTTTAATTTCCCAGTACACTATCAAAATTTTTAAGTTTATATTTTATGTCTTTGAAGATATTAAGTATAGCTACTTTATATTCTCCATATAATATGCCTACATCTGGAGTTCTCACGGTGTGATTTTATTGATTCTCACTCATATTATCTTGTTTCCTTTTTTACCTGGTCATTTTTTTATGTGTTTGACATTATATTTCAAAACTGTAGAAATTATGCAAGTTCTAGAGTGGTGCAAATCTTCAGAGGGGACTTCAGTTCCTGTGGACATGATAAATCCAGCACAAAGTTCATCTAATTTGAAGACTTGAGATTTTAAGTACTCTTTTACTTTTGTTTTATACTTATACCCAAGAACAGTTTATCAGGGTCCCAAAAAAAAGCAGTGGATGGATTACCACATTTTACTCTTCTTGACCCTGGACTTTGGCATGTGTGTCAATATTTAGTGTTGTCAAATGCAATTATAAGCCTCATTGCTTCCTTTACACTAGCCAAACACAGGACATAAGCAAACCTTAATAATGATTCCTATTTCAGGATTCCCAACTTTTTCTAACCCATGACCCAGGAATACCTTACTTTATTAAAGACAAAAAGGAAGAAATGTTTGCCATGCTTATGAAAAAAAGAAAAAAGGCTTTGCTGAGATTTGTTTACTTCCACCATGTAAACCTGCATTTGTGGATATGGGACATGGCTTCAGAGAGGTGGAATACAAGCAGTGGAGGAAGGGACAGTCTATAACTCCTGTGCTTAAGCAGCCTCCCTGATGGAATAAGAAGACACTTCCTGATCCCTGTGCTGTGCGCTATGAACACTGGGTTGGAGATATGCTCTGCTTCCTAAAGTTAGTGTGATGCTGATGCTAAATAAGTTCATCAACCAACTGTGGATTTCTTCTTACTAGACAGAGATGAATTTCACTAAGATGGAGGGTGCAGTACCCTTGGCAGGCAAGGACATCCAGGCAAGGAATCAGGCTGGGGAATTGCATAGTTTGGGGACAAAAGTCACAGATGTCTTATTGTGATATATCCTGACCCTCAGGCAGGGATTGACCAGACAGGTGGGAGCAGAAATAAAAGCCTGGACCCAGGGTCTGATGCAGACACAGAAGTCTGGGCACAGAGAGGAGAATTCCCTGCTCCTGCTTCTTCTGCTACTCCCTCCTTTCCTTAGACTTCAATGTTGACTCTGCTGAAGGAGCTGCTCTTACCATGACTCACCTGGGTCCCAGGCACAGACTCAGGTCTCCTGCTTTCAACCCATATCCACCTTCTCTACTCTTGGGGCAGCTAAAGAAAAAGAAATGCTAAGCTGAACACTGTTGGGTCAGGAAGCAAATGTCAATATTCACATACTCATAGCAGTAATAGGGAGAACATCAGGAGCTCAGTGACCCTAATAAGTATTATGAGGATCCCAGAGGGACCTGTGATCACTGGATAACAAAAATAGAAGTGAGATTGTGAGAGAGTGCACCAGGCAGTGTAATCAGTATGCAGAACACCAGAGCAGAAAGAGAAATCCTCAGGAGGTACAGATGTAGAAAATGATGTGGACATCTTCAATCCCAAAAGAGAATGGATTTTATCAGAGTCCTAATAAAAGACATCATCATAGGTTCTGCATGTGCAAAAGAAGAACTTGGAGAAAGGCACACTCAGCCTTATTTTGTGCATTTCTCCCCAAAGCAGAAGGAATATGTAAGTACACAATAGGTCTTCATGGGGCAGTAACCAACAGAAAGTCTGTCTTCTCCTGTGGTATTAACAATTAACTTAACCAGGCACACTCAGAGCAGTTTGTCCTCCTCACGGTCATATTCATGCTTCTTGTGCTCTCACTCCCTGTGATCTGTGTAAGGAAAGCCTTCCTCCATCTGTCCAGAAGGCTGTGGAGGGGATAAGGGAGTGAACACAGAGGGCATGGTGTTTCCTTGGAGTCCCTAAAGGATGTGGAATTCTGGAGATTGTTTCAACATTTTATTAGTCATGTCTTTAACAGATTTCTTTCCTCATTTATGTCATGAACCCAAGGGATTCAGTTACCCTGAACTTTCATTTCTTCACTTAGTGTATTCCCTGAATAAACTTGAGACTGGATCCTCTTTCACATTGTTTTGGCTGGGGTTACACATTCTAACTAGGGTTTGAGTTGAGAGGTCTTGTAAAGATCACAATCTGTTGGCAGATGAAGGAAGTGAATGCAAGGAAGAGAAAAGTAAATAAATAACAAGGCATTTTTGGGGGGCCTTATAGCCTTCCTCCCTAAAGCCATAGAAGTTTGTATTCAACCCATTACTGGGTGCATGGCCTGGATATGGGCAACTACACAAGTATAATCTTAAAGAGCTAGAACAGGTTGAAATGAGAATCAAGAAACAATAGTATGACACAGCCTCCTACCACTAAATCCCTATGCAAGAGAGAGAAATTGAACATCAGAATAACTCACAATCATAACCAGATGTTTAGACGGGAGCAAAATATTACAAGCCATACTAAGGAAAAGGAAGCTGTCACTAAAGCAAAGGAAGATATCAAAGCCCCAGATGAGACATGATTTGAGTCAACTAATCAATGATGTTCATACAAATCTAAGTCAATTCAAGGAGTTGAAAGACAACATGGCTAAAGAGATAAAGGACATCAAGAAGCCACTTGGTGAGCAGAAGGAAGAATTAGAAAAATTGAATAGAAAAAAGAGTTTATGAGAATGAAAGACAATAGGTGAGATAAAAAACACATTAGAGGCTTACAACAGCAGATTCAAAATCATAGAAGAAAGAATAAGTGATGTATAAGACAGATCAGCTGAAATTGAAGAAAGAAAAAAGAATGAAAAAAATTGAATGATAGCATGAAGCACAACAGCATACATGCCATGGGAGTCCTAGAAGGAGAAGAGAAATGAAAAGGGACAGAAAGAGTATTTGAGGAAATAATGGTTGGAAATTTCCCATGTCTCATGGAAAAAATGAATTTACATGTCCAAGAAGCACAGCCTATTCCAATCAGATTAAGTTCAAAGAGCCCTATACCAAGACACATACTACTTAGAATGTCAAATGTCAAAGATAAAGAGAAAATTCTGAAAGCAACAAGGAAGAAGGAAACCATCACATGTAAGTGATGCCCAGTAAGACTTAGTGTTGATTTCTCATCAGAAACCATGGATGTGAGAAGACAGTGGTATGATATAATTAGTATACTTAAAGAGAACATGTGCCAGCTGAAAATTCTTTATCCAGAAAAATTGTCCTTCAAATATGAAGGTGAATTTAAAATATTCACAAATAAACAGGAACTAAGAGAGTTAAAAAAGAACACAGCTCTGCAGGAAGTACTAAAGGGAGCCCTACACTCTAAAAGGAAAAGACAGGACAGAGAGGCTTGAAGGAGTGTGTGGAAGGAAAGAATACCAGAAAGAATAATCAAAAGGGGAAAATGACAGACAAAAGTAATATATGATCATATGAAAGCTAAATAATAAAATCATGGATGTAAATAGTGCATTTTCAATAATATCATTGAATATGAATGGATTAAACTTCCCAACCAAAAGAAATAGGGTGATGGAATGGATTAAAATACATAAGCCATCCATATGTTGTCTACAGGAGATTCACCTTAGACCCAGGGATACAACCTAGCTGAAAGTGAAAGGTTGGAGAAAGTTTACATGCAAGCAGTAACCAAAAAAGAGAAGGGAAAGCTATGCTAAAATCAGAGAAAACAGACTTTAAAAGCAAACTAATTTCAACTCATTTTTATGAAATCTAGAAATACTCATATGTTCATGACCTTTGGAGTCTCCTTCTCTTCTGTGAAGATTAAAATTAAAGTTAAGAATCATCTCTACCCCTGGCTGTCCAATTTCTTCACTTGGTTCCCTTTCTCTTTTACTTTCTTGGTAAATTTGAATTATTGACTATACACTAAAGCATTTTACCAGCAACCCTTCCATATATTTTCCATGCCTGCTCTCATGATGTAAGCACACTCTCTTCCATCTTAAAACCAAAACCATCTCTGAAACTATGGTCTCCCAGCTCATGCCCCATGTTTTCCCTCTTCACAATTGAGTTTGTAGAGCCATCCACCTTTAGATACCATTTTCTCACATCCAATCACACTCTGAATTTCTAAGATAACTTTGATTTCACCACAAATAACTGCAACTAAGATCACCAGTGATCTCCTCAAAAGTAAATCCAATTAGTGTGTCTGCCTTTTACTTGTAATCAAGCTCGATTTGGACCATTACTTCTTTGGTAAAACTTTCTTTTTGTTAGGATTTTCTAATATCTGAGGCTCTTGACTGTCTTCAAACTAAACTAGTTACTCCTTCCCAATGTCCTCACCAATAATTTCTAAAGCAATGCTATTGAATCATCTCAAAATAAAATTCTATACAGTGCCTTAGAAATGTTATACATTTCTTTAATTGCTACAGTTTTTGCTAGTCCTCTTCTATACTGTGTTTAAAATTATTGTGTGGATTTTATTTCTCAGCTTTCAATTCTCCTTGTGTGTGTCACAGATCTCTAAACTAAAGTATATTTCAAATTGAAGGTATTTACTTTTCCATACAAGTAAACAGCAATCTTCCTCAAGTATCCAATAGCAGCTAGTAGACCCTCAAAAATATAGAAATTTAAAAGAATAGAGATTTACCTTTGATATACCCTCCCAGAACCACACAACACAAAGGATTACTGATGTTATCTCTACATTGAGCACTATTGTCAACTTTCATTCCTGCTCCAATATCTACAGACATACTGAGTCCAGTATTTCACTAATACCAAAACCTAACAAAGATATCATAAGAAATGAAAATTACAGACAAATTTCCATTATGACTATAGAGCAAGTATCCTTTACATAACACTAGCAAACCAAATTCATAACGTATGGAAACACCATGACCAAGTTGTACTTATCCCAGGATTGTAAGTATGGTTCAACATATGAAAAACAATCAGTTTAATAAATTGCATAAATAGAAAAAGGAATTTCTTAAACCATGATAACTTCAATAGAGGTAGACAATACATTTTACAAAACCTAACACCATTTCTTGTGAAGAACACTCAGAACACTAGGACAACAAGGAAATTTTCTCAAGCTAATAATGGCACCTACAGTTAACATCATTACCTATGGTGAAATATGGAAAGTGTTCCTCCTAAGTTTGGGAATAAATCAAGGATGCCAACTTTTACCACTGCTATTCAATATTGTATTAGAAGTTCTAGCTAGAGCACTTAAGCAAAAAAGAAATAAAAGACATAAATTGGAAAGGAAGAAGTAAACCTGTCTTCATTTACAGATGACATGATTATATACAGAAAATCCAAATAAATTTACAAGAAAATTATTAGAGCTAATAAAAGAGTTCAAATTAGTGGTGTAAAAAATCGATACACATGAAAAATTCTCTTCCTATGTACTAGTAATCAAAGAGGAAATTACATAAACAATTCCATTTACAATGCCATAAAAGGAATAAAATACTTAGGAATATATTTAACCAAGGATATAAAACACCTGTACATTGAAAACTGGACAAACACTGATGGAAGAAATTAAATAAGATTTAAATAAGTGGAAAGGTATTGCAAGTTAATGGAATGGAAAAGTTATTATTGCTAAGAATTCAGTATTAAACAAAGTGATCTACAGATTCAATGCAATCTATATAAAAATTCCAGCAGCCATTTTTGCAGAAATGGAAAATTCAATCCTCAAATTCTTGCAGAACTTCAAGTTGTCCTGAATATATAAAACAATTTTGAAAAATAAGAACAAAGTTTGAGGACTCAAAATTCCAGATTTCCCAACTTCAAATTGTACTGCAAAGTTACAGTAAACAAGATTTATGGAACTGGCATAAAGACAGACAAATAGACCTGTGGAACAGAATTGAAAACTCAGAAATAAACCAACACACCTCTCATATATTGATATTTTAATTAGAGAAGTTATAGTTACACAGAAAGACCATGCATAAAATACAGAGTTCCTATACATCACCTTATTACTAACACCTTGCATTAGTGGGGTACATTTGTTCAATTCATGAAAGAAAATTTTTATAATTGTACTATTAAGTATATCCCATCATTTAAAATAGGGTTCCCTGTTTACATTTGTACATTCTTTTTTTTCCCCAAATATTCTTTTAATGTATAAATTAGAATTTCTCCTTTTAATCATATTCACATATATAGTGGAGTGCTGTTAATTACATTCACAATGTTGTGCTACCATCACCACCATCCATTACAAAAGCTTTACCATCAACCTTAATAGAAATCCACAATTTAAGCATTAATTCCTAATCCCTTACCCTCACTTCACACCCTGGTAAACCATATGCTAGATTCTGACTCTCTGCATTTGCTTATTCTAATTATTTCAAACAATATTTGTCCTTTTGTATATGGCTTACTTTACTCAATATGAGGTCTTCAAGGTATATCCATCACATTTATCAGAACTTCATTACATTTTATGGCTGAATAATATTCTATTTAATGTATATATCACATTTAATTCATCCATTTATTGATTGATGGACACTTGGGTCACTTTCATTTTTTGGAAATTGTAAATAATACCACTATGAACATTGGGTGTGCCCTGTTTTCAAATCATTTTAATATTTACCTAGAGGTGGGATTACAGGTTCATACAGTATTTCTATACTAAAACTTCTGAGGAACTATCAGCCTTCCACAGCAACTGCCACTATTCTACGTTCCCACAAACAATGAATGAGTGTTGCTATTTCTCCACATCCTCTCCAATACTTATAAAATTCCATTTTTTTAATAGTTGTCTCTTTAGTGGGTGTGAAATGACATCACATTGTGGTTCTGATTTGCATTTCCTTAATAGTTAATGATTTTGAGGATCTTTTCATGTGCTTTTTGGCCAATTAGATATCTTCTTTGGAGAAATGTCTATTCAAGTCTTTTGCCCATTTTTGAATAGGTTGCTTTTCTTTTTATTTCAGAATTGTAGGATTTCTTTATGTATTCTGGATATTAAACTCTTATTAAATATGTGATTTTCAAATATTTTCTCACACTGAATAGGTTTTCTTTATTTTCATGATAAGGTCCTTTGATGCTGTTGCAGTTGGGCAGTTTGATGTAATTATGAATTTCAAAAATATAATTGGATCATGCTTGTAAACTGATCTGCTAATCTAGGCATGATTAAGTTATGATTAGGGCATTGACTGGGCCACATCAGTAGGGCATTGAGCCCCAACCCTTGGTGGGTGGGGAATCAAATATAAAAGGCATGGCAAGAACAGAGTTGAAGCCATTTTTGAGAAGCAGTTTTGATGTTGGAAAGAAGGCCCCAGGAAAAGAGAAATGAGCTGTTCACCTGATCGTCTACAGCTGACCTTGCAGAGGAAACAGGAGCTAAGCCCAGAGAGACATGCAGTCCCG
The DNA here is from genome assembly GCA_029593785.1 of Cabassous unicinctus. Lineage (NCBI taxonomy): Eukaryota > Metazoa > Chordata > Mammalia > Cingulata > Chlamyphoridae > Cabassous > Cabassous unicinctus. The sequence goes on from JAQZBX010093118.1 coordinate 8,975, forward strand.
GGAAGAGAGGAACCCAAGAAGCCTGAACCCTGGCAAACGTTGGCAGCTGTCTTGCTCTAACACGTGGCAATGGATTGTGGTGAGAGAAGAAAAATAACACTTTATGGCCTGGTATCTGTGAACTTCTACCCCAAATAAATACCCTTTATAAAGACCAATCCATTTTTGGTATTTTACATTAACACCCCTTTGACTGACAAATACAGATGCACAAACAGTTTTTAATTTTCATAAGGTCCCATTTAGTTATATTTTCTTTTGTTGCTTGTGCTTTAGGTGTAAAGTCTAACAAAATGACCTGAAGATACTTCCTTAGGTTTTGTTTTGCTTTTTTTTCTGGTCATTTTATAGTCCTGGTTCTTATATTTATGTCTTTTAAGCATTTTTAGTTAATTTTTGAATATGATATGGGACAGGTGTCCCCATTCTTTCCTTTGTCTATGAATAACCAGTTTTCCCAGATTCATTTGTTGAAGAGACTATTCTTTCCCAATTTAGTGGACTTAGGCTTTTAAAAAATCAACTAACAATAATCATGAAGCTCTATTTCTGAACTCCAAATTTAGAAATTAAAATGTAGAAAATTTAGAGAATTTCTAAGTTAGAATTTCTAAGTGGAGAGAAAGCAATAAGAATGGAAAGGGTCTAGGGACAGACTCCTAATCACCAGGGATTTGTCCAACTGCAAAGAGTAAACCTGCCTGAGGGAAAGTGACTGGATACGTTTCTGAGCTAACTGATCAAACAAGAAAGTTTAGCTCAGTGGAGGAGTTTCCACCTTGAATATACAATGTCCCTAGTTCAATCCCCAGCTCCTCTTAGAGCAGTGATCCATCATGATATCAAACATCTAACTGATATTTTAAGACAGGGAAAACATAGACATTATTTTCATATTATCTTCTATTGGGTCTCTTATTTTTCCTAAAAAAGGTTATTTTCTTTAAAAATATTACACTAGTTTACTTGTTAAAACCTGCTTCAAAACCTGCAAAGAGAAGGCTGCAGGGGAATTGATTGATGAACACACAGCCTGAGAAGCTGCACAAGAACCTAAGAGGGAAGGCTGTCCTTCCTTAGTTTTTGTTTGACTGCTTGCTTGTGTTTGTTTGCTTGTTTGTTTGTTTTTTTCTTGTTTTTCTTTCCTCTTTCACCCCCCCCCACCTTTTTTGTTTCTTCTTTAATTAGGTGCTGCTAGCTTATTTCTGGTTTGCTGTGTTTCCTATTCGTTGATTTCCCCTTTTCTATGTATACCGATTTCATCTTTCTGTCTTCTGCTTTCTGTTGTTGTTCTTCCATTCCACCTCAGTTTATTTAGTCCTTAATTATCATGGTTTTTATTTCTATCTCATGTATTCTGTTTTCTTTCTTTTATTCACTTATTTCTTTTTCTCCTTTCTTTTCTCTTTCCCCCTCTCTTCATCATTCTAGCCTTTTAATTCATTCTATATATTTTTCTCTATTCAGTTCCCCATTTGATTGAAGGTACTTCAGTTTTTTTATTCTGTTCCTCTACACTGCTTACATGAGTTAAATATTCATCTTCTTAGGTCATATATGGTTCCTCTTCCAACTTTTACTATTATTATTACTATTGTCTTTTTCTTTGATTACCTCTTTCACTTTCTCTGGCCCTAATATTTTCCTTCAAGTTAACATAGACAATAGCAAGGAAATAGAATAAGAACAAAGTGTCAAGGAGAAAACAATACCCCTGTAAAAACAGTAATTAACTACAACCCTAGAGTAAAGAGAGAAGCCAATCAACTGAATAAACTCATCAAGATAAAAAGATGACCAGACAGCAACAAAAAATTACAAACCATACTAAGAGAGAGCAAGACATGGCCCAGTCCAATGAACAAACTAAAAACCAGGGAGAGATGTAGAACATTGAACAACTAATCAAAACTGTCAAACAAATATCATGGACCAACTTAATGAAGTGAAGGAAGAGATAAAGGATATTAAGAAGACACTGGGAGAACATACTGAAGAAATTGTAAATGTACCTAAAAAGAATGGATATGAAAGTGATGAATGGCACAATCCAAGAAATGAAAGAAACAATGGAAGCACATAAAAACAGATTTGAACAGGCAGAGGAAAGATTTAAATATGTGGAAGACAGTACATCTGAAATCAAACAGATAGTAGAACAGATAGATAAAAAGATAGAACAAATTCCAGCAGGGAATTAGGGATTTAAATGACAACACAAAATGCACAAACATACACATTATAGGCATCCCAGAGGTAGAAGAGAAGGGAAAGGGGAAAGAAGGAGTGTTGGAGGAAATAATGGCTGAAAACTTCCCAACCATACTGAGGGAGATGGATGTACATATCCAGGAAGCACAGCACACCCCAAAGAGTATAAATCCCAACAGGTCTGCTCCAAGACATATGCTTGTCCAAACGTTCAAAGCTCAATACAAAGAAAAAATAGTAAAGGCAGCAAGAGAAAAGAGAACCATCACATACAAGTGAAGCTCAAAAAGATTAAGTACTGATTTCCCATCTGAAAACATGGAGGCAAGAAGGAAGTGGTTTGACATTGTTAAGGTAATAAAAAAAAAAAAAATTACAGCCAAGAATATTCTAGCCAGCAAAGCTGGCATTCAAAAATGATGGAAAGGTCAAAACATTCACAGATAAAAATTAAGAGAGTATGTGTATTAGTCAGGGTTCTCTCAGGAAACAGAATCAATAGGAGATATCTGTCAATAATATGAGACTTTAAAAGAGTCTCTCATGTGACCGTGGGGATGCACAAATCCAGGTTCCGCAGGCAGGCTGCAAACCAGGGGCTCGGATGAAAGACCGATGAAAGATCCTTGATGAGTTTCTGGGAGAAATTGGCTGTCTAACGACAAGCTGGGAAATTCTCTCTGAATGTTGAAATTGCTTTCCCTTTTAAGGCATTCAACTGATTGGATAAAAGTGTCACCCATTGATGATGCAATCTCCCTGATTGATGCAGATGTAATCAGCCATCCACGCAGTCAACTCACTGGTGATCAAAGTCCATAAATGCTCTTGTATTACAATTAGCCCAGTGCTTGCTGGAAAAGACACCTCAAAACAATTACCTGGCCAAGTTGACACATTAGCCTAACCATCACAGTCCACCCCTTGCCCACTCGGCAATCATACACATTACCCTAAACCATACTTAGTCTCTAAGTAAAAACAATAAAAGACAAGCATACATATA
>JAQZBX010093119.1:0-12188 GCA_029593785.1 Cabassous unicinctus
AGCTCCTGTTTTCCTCCACAAGGTCAGCTGTAGGCGATCAGGTGAATGGCTCGCTTCTCTTCTCCTGGGGCCTTCTTTCCAGCATCAAAGCTGCTTCTCAAAGACTGCTTCAACTCTGTTCTTGGCCTTGCCTTTTATATTCAATTCCCCACCCACCAGGGGGTGGGGCTCAACACCCTAGTGAATGACATGGCCCAGTCAACGCCCTAATCATAATTCAATCATGCCCAGATTAACAGACCGGATTACAGGCATGATCCAATTATATTTTTGGAATTCATAATTACATCAAATTCCCCAACAGTTACACAAGGTATATAAAATTGTTCAAATATTCACACGACATGGTCACAGTGGGTGTAGAATCACTCAATAAATGAGAGAATACTGAATTCCCATCCTAGAGCGCTCTACCACATTCTCCCTGGGAGCAGCAACTGTCTGACAAGTACAGGGGCAGTGTCTGGCAAAGGAGGGTGATCCACTGATGGGCCCTTGTTATTGATGACTAGCCTTATGAATCTTTGCTCTTGAAATTGTAACTTAGCCTATTGTTATGGGTTGCCTAAGGATTACCTCCTGAGAGCCTCCTTGTTGCTCACATGTGGGCTCTCTCTATGCCAAACTCAGCATATGAATGCATTATCTTCCTCCCAGCATGGGACATGACTCCTGTGGATGAGCCTCCCTGACAATGAGGAATTACTACCAAGTGCCAACTGGCAATATGACTTGTAAAAGACCTCGAATAAAAGGGGTAAAAGGTAAAGACAAATGAGTTCATATGGCTAAGAGACTTCAAAGTGAGTCGGGAGGTCATCCCAGAGGTAACACTTATGCACATCTCAGCAAGATCTCATAAGCTTCCAAAGTGGATATCACCCCAAATAGAGGGGCTCCTGAGGGCTCTGGAGACACCCAGGTCATATGCCAGCACGGATAGCTCCGGAGTTTGCTGCCTTATCAGTGGGCCCTACTTTGGAGTCTGTGCTCCTGAGAGTGAAAGAGTTGGACTCTAATATGTGTTCCCTGCACATGGTTCATCTGTCTCTTCTATTCAGACCTATACATGGTGCTGGACTTTGTAGGTGTACATCCAGAGACTGGAGTCTTTGCGCTGTCCATGTGCCACCAGGCCAGAATCTCAGTAGAGCTGCAACTCTTACTCTACTGCTCAAAGGACCCACCCAGGACACCTGGTGGGGAGATGATGATGGGCAATGGCCATCCCAGGGAATGGAGAATGTCTATAGCTGCAGGCAGGATAATCTGATCCATCTTATCCATGGGATATAAGCCCCCTCTCACTTGGAGGTGGAGTGTACATCATCATCCCAGACTTTTCAGGATTGGGGGAAGAGCTAAGGGCTAGAGTGGACTTACTGGTATTCTGTTATAGACATATTGTGATTCAAGCAATGGAAGAAATTACAACATTAATGTGGAGCCAGTGGCCACTGAACACTCTGGGTTAGGGAGAGGGAAAAGCAGTTGTAATACTGGTGTTTTTTCAGGACTTGAGGATTATCCTGAGTGACATTGAAATGACAGATATAGGCTATTTTATATCATCATATAACTTGCAGAACTGTGTGCAAGAGTGTGGTCTACAATGTGAACTATGGTCCATTTTTAATGGCAAAGCCCCAGGATGTGTATATCCATTGCAGGTGATGTGCCACACTAATGAAGAATGTTTATGTGGGAGGTTTTGGGAGGTGTGGAGGTGGGGCATATGGGAATCCATATAATTTTTGTGTAACATTTATGTAATCTAAGTATTTAACAACAAAAAAAATTAAAAAAATTTACTGAAAAAATAAAAGGGTCCCCTGACTACATGGGCATTGCCTAGCAAAGTAGGACAAACCTTTACTTCAGGCTCTTGATATTGTTGGTTGTACTCATGAACCTTTTCTTGTGAAATTGTATCTTGGCCTAGTATTAAATATTGCCTAAAAGTTATCCCCTGAAAGTCTCCTTGTTGCACAAAGTGGACTCTTTCTTAACCAAACTCAGCACATAAACACACTCCACTCCCACTGGCATAGGACTTGACTCCTTGTGATGAGCCTCCATGGCACCAGGGATTATTACCAAGCACCAACTAGCGATGTATCTGGAAAATGACCTTGACCAAAAGGGGGAAATATTAAATACATATGAATTTTTATGGATAAGAGATTTCAAAGTGAATCTGGAGGTCATCCCAGAGATTATGTTTATGTCTGTCTCAGCAGGATCTCATTGGCTGACACAGCAAACAGTGTCTCAAATAGCAGGGCTCCTGAGGGCTATAGAGACATCTAGACATGATAGGCAGGGCAGATAATCTCAGGAATTCAGCACTCTGTCAATGGACCTTACTTTGGAATATGTGTTCCACAATGTAACAGAATTAGACTCATTTATAATTTCCCTACACATGCCTCTTCTGCCCCTGTTATTTGAACCTATAATTAGCACTATACTCATGAAATATATGACCCAGAGACTTAAATTTATTAGTTGTTCATTTGCTGGTTGAGCCCTGAGTCTCAGCTGAATTGCAACATCTACTCTCCAGTTCAATGGACTTGCCCAGGACAACTAACAAAAATGATGATGGACAACCCACCCTCAAAACAGAAGATATCTACAACTGCAAGCAAGGACAGTTCCATTCATCTGCCCCATGGAATCTAAGCCCCCTTTCAATCAGGAGCAGTGTGGGTATCACAATCCCCAAATCCTCAAATTTGAGGAATGAACAAACATAAGGGGGGGAATGGAACTATGGACTAAAGTAGACTTATTATTCTAACAATGGAAGAACTAGTATCACTGATATAAAGGTAGTTGCTGCCAGAGTCCTGAGAGGGAAGAATAGGTGTAACATGGGGCATTTGTGAACATTGGAATTGTCTTGCATGACATGTCTATAAAGGATACAAGCCATTATATATTTTATCAAAACCTATAAAATTGTGTGGTGCAAAGTAACAATGCTTCAATATGTGTTCAATTATAACAAATTTACCACACAAATGAGGGATGATTTTAATGGGGCAAAGTGTGGGACATGGAAGTCATGGGTTATATGGGAATCTTCTTTAATTTTTTAAGTCAGTTATATTGATACATATTAATAAAGCATACAATCTATCCAAACTGTACAATCAATGGTATTTGGTATAATCACATAGTTGTGTATTCATCCACTCAGTCATTACTGTATTTTCATTATTCCAATATTAATAGTAATAATAAACAAAAACCCCAAACAAACAAAATCTCTAACACTTAATATTTTCCTCTCAATCTCTCTAAGCTTCCCTTGCCATACATAGCTGCTATTTCATTTCCATCTGTGTGAGTGTTAAAACTCAGACAGCAGCCATATAAGGATTAAAACCTAGGCAGCAGCCCAGCTGCTAGATTAGCTATTGACCTTCGCTTAGTTTCTTGTGTTCCCCCAATTCGGCATGACTTGTATCCAATGCATAAGGTCCTTGGCCCAATACATATTTCCTGAGCACAGCAGAAATGATTGCATTCTTTGTTCCTTCTGTGTAGCTTTGAGTGATAACTGTAATGTATAAATAACCCTGCAAATAAACAACAACCATACTTGCTTGCCTACCTGTCTGAAGCATAATGTGGCTGTGCTAATATGAGCAAACTTCCCTCTCTGCCTAAGTTTTTCTTCTGCCATTCTCCCTTACAGGCTCTGAGAAGGACACAGTGCACAACATCTTTCTAATTTATTTTGTACATTCATATTTTTCTTTTCTTAAACATTTTTTTCAATTTTATTGATACATATCAATAAAGTATAAATCCATCCAAAGATTACAATAAATGGCATTCGGTGTAATCACATATTTGTACATTCATCACTCCAATCACTCCCAGAGCACTCTCATTATTCCAATAATAATAATAAATAAAAAACAAACAGAACTCATCACTTCTCAATCTCTTTATGCCCTACCTGGCATACATAGCTGCTATTTCCTTCTCCCTAGTATATTTGTATTTGTATTTTGTAAAAACAATCCTATATGTAATATCACCCATATTCATGTTTTACCTGAGGCTTTACTATCTTATACAGTCCTATGTTATAGCTTTTAGCTTTCCTTCTAGTAATAGACAAGACCTTAGACTTCCCTTTTCAATCACCATCCTACCCATGCAATAGCTCTGTTACTTACAAACACCATGATATACTTTAACCATTTCTATTTATTTCCAAAGATTTGCAAACAACCTTTTTAACAATTCTGCACAGATTGACCCTCAGGTTTCTATTCTCTGCCTTCCTTCTGTTTTCTGGTAACCTATATTCTAATTATTAAATCCACATTTACACAGCATGTTTAGTTCATAATAGTTCATAATTATACAGTATTTGTCCTTTTGTGTCTGGTTTGCTTCACTCAACATATTGTCCTCCAGGTTCATCCATGTTGTCATATGCTTCATGACTTCATTTCTTCTTACTGCTGTATAATATTCCATTGTGTGTATATATCACAATTTGTTTATCCATTCAGCAGTTGATGGACATCTGGGTTGTTTCCAACTTTTGGCAATCAAGAATAATGCTGCCATGAATATCAGTGTGCAGATGTCTGTTCATGTCTCTGGTCTCAGTTCTTCTGGGCATATACCTAGCAATATTATTGCTGGGTGACATGGCATGTCTATATTCAACTTCCTTAGGAACTGCCAAACACTCCTCCACAGTGGCTGTAACATTCTACATTCCCACCAAGAGTGAATAAACATTCCTATCTGTCCACATCCTCCTCAACATTTACACTTTTTGAACTTTTTTTAGCAGCCAGTTTAATAGGTGTGAAATGATCTCTCATTGTAGTTTTGATTTGCATTTCCCTAATCACTAGTGATGTTGAACATGTTTTCATGTATTTCTTTGATGTATGTATTTCTTCTTTAGACAATTGTCTTTACTGTCATAAAGACAGACACATTGACCAATGGAACCAAATCAAAACCTCAGAAATAGACTCTCACATCTACAGTCAAGTGATATTTGACAAGGTGGTCAAGCCCTCCCATCTGGGCCAGAACTGGGTATCCATATCCAAAAGAAAGAAAGAAGACCTTTATCTCACACCTTATTCAAAAATTAACTCAAAGTGGATCACAAACACAAAGTATTTTGAGCTAGAGATGTATAACTTGCAATATATACATAGTGCAGGAATGTGAGCTAATATCTTAGCAGGAGATTCAATTCATTATTTAGGAATTTGGTACTTACTTTTAAAAAACAAATTTAAAAATGGCAGTGAATAATATCCTTGTCCTAGCTATCCTCAAACCTCCATCCTTGTTTAACTTGAAAAGAGCTACATATATTTTAGGTAAAATTTGCATAACAACCTCGTTTGAGAACATATCCAACATTCTAAAAATAACCTTTGTGTGCATTCACAGCCACTCCCCATTTCCACCTCCAATCCTAAGCAGCAACTAATCTTGTTTCTGTCTCTTTCATTTGTTTTTGGAAACTTACCATGTATATTCTTATCAGTCTGGCCAATTTCACATTTTTAAAGTCAATTTTGTTGTAGCTTTATCATTACTTTGTTCTTTCTATTGCCAAATGATATCACATTGTATGGATATATTACAACTGCATATACATTCAGCAGCTAATGGACATTGAAGCTGCTTCTGCTTTTAGAAAGGTGTATATAATGCTACTATGAACCATGAAATAAGGTCATTTCTTTTGGGTACACAGGTCAGAGTGAATTTGCTGAGTGATAAGTTAATCTTTTATTTTTCTTTTTAGGAGACTGAAATTCAATTTCTAAAGTAAGCTTTAATAGAGAAAACAAATTTGAAGAACATATGTATGTTCCCAGTTTGTATTTACTTTCCTCCAAAGTAAATACACATCAGAAAATTTTAACCATGACATTAGTTGTCTGGTTTCTATTCATGATTAAATTTTCAAGCCTCATGTCAACACAATGTCTAATCACATTAGCTGCATTTTAAAAAAAGATGATTACATGATGATTGTAAATATATTATGTGGTACTTGAAAGCATACAACTGCATAAAAACTGTAGTTAGTTTCTCATGTGTATAAGTTTGGAAAGGCAAGAATGTGTGTATTTCTCAAGGCCTCTCAGAGCTTCTCAAATGCTATGAATATTGCACCTGAAATATCACCAATGACTTCAAAACTCTCAACTGGGTTTTTTGTGAATGATGCATCTATAAGCAACTCCTTTGGGCTTTAATCACTGCTTAGGCTATTCAAAGAAAACTAAGGCTTTAGTGTGCTTAAGTAACATCCAGGACTTTCTGATACTTTACCATGCTATTAAATGGTAAAGAGATAGAGAGATAATATCTTAGTTTTCCAGGGCTTCCATGACAAATACCACATGCTGTTTGGCTTAAACAACAGGAATCCATTGTCTCACAGTTTGGGAGGCTAGACATCCAATGCGAACATATTGGCAGGGCTTGCTTCCTTCCATAGTCTGCAGTGCCCTGACAATCCTCTGTCATATGGGCTCTCCCCCTCTTTTTGTCTGCTCCTCTATTTTCTGCTGACTTCTGGGTTTTACTGACTCACTGTGTTTGAATTTCTTCTGCTTATGAGAACACCAGTCACATGGTTAAGAGACACCTGGATCAATATGGCTTCATGCAAATAGGTTCATTGAATGTCCTATGCACAAACGAGTCCACAGTTTATCTGTGAAGAGCATCTGCAGAAAAACAGCTAGAGGATAGGCTGAAACAGCCCCCAAAAAGATCTTCTAAGGGTTAGGACAGTAGGCAAATAATGGATACCACCCATAGGAGAGAGGGACAAAGGAAGCACATCACGATGATGGAACCATGAGTTGAAACCGGCAGCTGCTGCTGCCACTACCATCCCTCACACTAAAGACACTTTAGAATTCTTGGGCCACTGGGACTACGACTACAGATAAAGGGGCTCCAGGCATCCCCCACCCCAGGAAAGGGGAGAGAGAGGGACACAGCCTAAGGTGGACTCAGATTCTGACCCACAAATTTGGTAGGCTGTTTCCCAGGAGCCCTTCCAGGCCAGGTGAGACCACACAGTGGTTTGCCCTGGGAGTGGGTGAAGGACTGGAGAAATATGACCCTCGCAATTTCCCTCTCTTCTAGTTGGGACTAATTATTGAGGTCAGCCCAAGAAAGGGGAGAGAGAGGGACACAGCCTAAGGCTGACTCAGCTTTTGACTCACAAATTTGGTCTGCTGTGTCCCAAGAGCCCTTCCAGGACTGGTGGGCCTGTGCCATTGTTTGCCTTGGAGCCTGCAAGGGGATAAAGATATACAAACCTCCCAATATCCTCCTCTACTAACAGGGACTGATTGTTGAGTACTCAGAGGGGAGTGGAAATATTTCCTTGATGGGAAAAGGGAGGGTGCTGCCAGAGAAAGCTGGAGAACCATCTCAGAGAAAGTTTGAGTTACAAGACTCCTAGCCTCCAGATAGTAAGTTCTATCACATTGGTCTCATGTGTGCTGCAACAAATACACTTTGACCAGACATTGAACTGAGAGCAGCCAAAGAGCATCATCTCCTTGCAGCCCAAGGAAGTGCACACAAGAAAATAAAAATAAGTGGGAGAGGCTTTTTCCTGCTTCTATAGTCTCCCAGCCCAAGGCCCTAGGAAGCAACTCTATAACCAATTACTGGGTCCAGTGCCCAATTTTGAGCAACTAACAGGACAATCCTAACAATCCAGCTCAAGCCAATAATCAAAGAGCAGTGGTAATCCACAGCCTCTTGCCACTAAATCCCTATAAAAGAGAAAGAATTGGGCATCTGGGTAAACTACATCCTAATCAGATGCCTAGATATCAGCAAAAAAACTATGAACCATACTAAGAAAATAGAAGACATGGCCCAAGAAAAGGAATATATCAAAGCACCAGAAGAGATGCAGAATTTAAGAGAACTAATCAGCAAGATGTGCGCAAATTTCAAAAATCAAATTAATGAGTTGAAAGACAATGTGGTTAAAGAGATCAATGACATTAAGAAGACACTGAGTGAACATAAAGAAAAATTTGAAATCCTGAACAAAAAAGTAATGGAGTTCATGGGAAAGAAAGACATAATAGGTGATCAGAAACACATTTGAGGTATACAACAGCATACTTGAAATGATAGAAAAAAGAATAAGTGACACTGAAAACAAAACACCTAAAATTGAAGAGAGAAAAGAACTGAGAGAGAAAAGAATGGAAAGAATTGAGAGGGGCTCAGAGAGACGAATGACAACACAAAATGCAACAACATACATGTCATGTGAGTTTCAGAAGGAGAAGAGAAGGGGAAAGGGGCAGAAAGAGTATTTGAGGAAATCATAGCTGAAAATTTCTCAACTCTCAGGAAAGAAATGAACTTACATGTCCAAGAAGCACACCTTGCCCCAATCAGAATAAATCCAAATAGATTAAACCAAGACACATACTACTCAGAATGTCAAAAGTCAAAGATAGAGAATTCTCAAAGCAGCAAGGGAGAAGCAAGCCATCACATACAAGGGATGTCCAGTAAGACTTAGCATGGATTTCTCTTTAGAAACCATGGAGGCAAGAAGACAGTGGAATGATACAATTAGGATACTGAAAGAGAAAAACTGCCAGCCGAGAATTCATTATCCACCAAAACTCTCCTTCAAATATGAAGGTGAGTATACCTTCATTTAAACAAAGAGAATCTAAGAGAGTTTGCAAAAAGAATCCAAATTTGCAGGATATATTAAAGGAATATTAGAACCTGAAAGAAAAAGACAGAAGAGACAGGATTGGAGGAAAATATAGAGGAAAGAATAGCAGAAAGGATAATCAAAAGAGTAAAAAGTTAGACAAAAATAAGATGACATATGAAAATCAAAGAATAAAATGGAGGAAGTAAATAGTGCATTTACAGTAATATCATTGGCTGAGAATGGATTAAATTCCCCAATGAAAAGATACAGGCTGATAGAATGGATAAAAAAAACCTGAGCCATTCATATGCTGCTTACAAGAAGCTCACTTTAGACTCAGGGATACAAACTGACTGAAAGTAAAAGGTTAGAAAAAGATATTCTGTGCAAATAGTGACCAGAAAAGAGCAAGGGTAGCTATACTAATATCAGACAAAACAGACTTTAAATGCAAAAAAAGGTATAAGAGATAGAAAAGGCCATTATATATTAATAAAAGGGACAATCCACCAGGAAGATATAACAGTCATAAATATCTATGCACCTAACCAGGCTGCCCCAAAATACATGAGACAAACTGGCAAAACTGAAGGGAGAAATAGACATTTCTACAATAATCATTGGAGACTTCAACACCCCACTCACATCATTAGATATAAAAACTAGACAAAAGATCAACAAGGACACAGAGAACTTGAACAATATGATAAACAAGTTAGATCTAACAGACATATACAGAACATTCCTTCAAAACTCAGCAGATTATGCATGAGTGCCCATGGATTTTTCTCCAGGGTAGACCACATGTTAGGTTAAAATGCTGCTCTCAATAAAAATGAAAAGATTTAAATTATACAAAGCACCTTCTCAGACCATAATGAAATGAAACTGGAAATCAATAATAGACAGCAAAAAGTAAATTTGCAAATGTGTGGAGGCTGAATAACACACTCCTAAATAATCAGTAGGTCAAAGAAGAAATAGTAAGGAAAATCAGTAAATATATTGAGACAAACGCAAACAAGAACACAACATATCAAAACTTATGGGATACAGTGAAGGCAGTCTTGAGAGGGAAATGTATAGCCCCAAAATGCCTACATTAAAAAGGAAGAAAGAGATAAATTCAAAGATTTAACTGAACAACTAGAGAAAATAGAAAAGAACAGCAAACTAATCCCAAAGCAAGCAGAAGGAAAGAAATAAATGAAAATGAGAACAACAAACAAACAAACAAACAAAAAAGAGAAAATCAACAAAACCAAAAGCTGGTTCTTTGAGAAGATCAATAAAATTGACAAAACCCTAGCTCAGGTTTCCTAACAAGGAAAAAGTGAGAAGATGCAAATAAATCCAATTAGAAATGAGAGGGGGGAACTTACAAATGACCCCACAAAAATAAAAAGAATCATAAGAGGATATTATGAGAAACTATATGCCAACAAATTACACAAACTGGATGAAATGGACAAATTCCAAGAAATGCACAACCAATGTTTACTGATGCTACAAGAAATAAAAGAACTTAACAAACCAATCATATTTAAGGAGATTGACTCCGTCATCAAAAATCTCCCCGAAAAGAAAAGTCCAGGACCAGATGGCTTCACAGGTGAATTCTATCAAGCATTTAGAAAAGAATTAACACCAATCCTGTTTAAACTCTTCCAAAAAAATTGAAGAGGAGGGAAAATTGCCCAACACATTTTATGAAGCCAACATCACACTAATACCCAAGCAAGATAAAGATTCCACAAGAAAAGAAAATTACAGACCAATCTCTCTAATGAACACAGATGCAAAATTTCTCAACAAAATACCTGTAAATCGAATCCAACAGCATATCAAAAGACTTACACATCACGACCAAGTGGGATTTATTCCTGTTACGCAAGACTGGGTCAACATAAGAAAATCAATCAATGTAATGCACCACATTAACAAATTGAAGGAAAAAAACACAAGATCATATCAATCGACACAGAAAAGGCACTCAACAAAATCCAGCATTCTTTTTTTGATAAAAACACTTCAAAAGATAGGAATAGAAGGAAAATTCCTCAATATGATAAAAGGCATATATGAAAAATGCACAGCCAACATCATACTCAACGAGGAAAGTTTGAAAGCTTGCCTTCTAAGATTGGGAACAAGACAAGGATGCCTACTGTCACCATTGTTATTCAATATTGTAGTAGAAGTTCTAGCCAGGGCCTTTAGACAAGAAAAAAAAATTAAAAGCATTGAAATAGGAAAAGAGGAAGTAAAACTCTCACTGTTTGTGGATGACATCATCTTGTACTTAAAAAATCCTGAAGTATTCACAACAAAGCTACTTGAGCTAACAAATGAGTTCAGAAAAATGGCAGGATTCAAGATCACGCAAAAATCAGTAATGTTCTTGTACACTAGTACTGAACAATCTGAGGAGGATATCTGGGGAAAAATTCCATTTTCAATGGCAACAAAAAGACTCAAATACTTAGGAATTAATTTATCCAGAGAAGTACAGGACCTATATGCAAAAAATACAAAACAATGCTAAAAGAAATTTGAAAAGACCTAAACAAATGGAAAGACATTGCATGTTCATGGATTGCAAGAATAAATATCATGAAGATGTCAATCTTACCCAAATGACTTATAGATTCAATGCAATACTAATCAAAATCCCAACAGCTTACTTTACAGAATTAGAGAAAGCAATTACCAAATTCATTTGGAAGGGTAAGTCACCCAAATAGCCAAAAGCATTCCAAAAAGGAAGAGCAACATGAGAAGAATTTCACTGCCTGACCTTGAAAATTATTACAAAGCTACAGTGGTCAAAACAGCATGGTAATAGCATAAAGATAGACACATTGATCAGTGGAATAGTATTGAGAACCCAGAAATACACCCTCACCTATACAGTCAACTGGTTTTTGACAAATATACCAAGTCCATGCTAATGGGACAAAACAGTCTCTTCAACAAATGGTGTTGGGAGAATTGGATATCTATAACCAAAAAATGAAGGAGGACCCATTTCTCACCCCCTATACAAGAATCAACTCAAAATGGGTCAAAGACCTAAATATAAAATCCAGGATCACAAAACTACTGGAAGAAAATGTAGGGAAACATCTTCAAGACCTTGTAGTAGGTGGTGGTTTCTTGGACCTTATACCCAAAGCACGTGCAACAAAAGAAAAAATAGATAAATGGGACCTCCTCAAAATTAAACACTTTTTGCACCTCACAGGACTTTGTCAAAAGGGTGAAAAGGCAGCCAACTCAATGGGAAAAATATTTGGAAATCACATAGCTGATAAGTGTTTAATATACAGGATATATAAAGAGATGTTACAACTCAACAATAAAAATGACCCAATTAAAAATGGGCAAAAGATGTGAATAGGCATTTGTCCAAAGAAGAAATACAAATGGCAAAAAAAAAAAAAAAAAAAAAAAAAAAAAA
>JAQZBX010093120.1:0-12188 GCA_029593785.1 Cabassous unicinctus
GACTCTATGAACATTCCATGGAACAAAAAACTACCTTAGGCAGACATAAGCTTAAACATGAAGTAGTAACCCATTCAGTCATACATTGTGTTTCTAAAGTAAAGAATTGTTTTGGATGATTTACAACTACATATTAAGTAAGAAATCTTGGCATCTATATTTCTAGGGATTTATGCAATGGGTACAGGTTTAGATGTCATGCTCTATATTGTTTTATTTTGATATAAATAAGATTCTTTCTGTTACTCTAAACAAAATATCTGCCTCATTTCCAAATTTTGATATATACTGCAAAGACCATGTGAGTGAAAAATCTATTAAAAATTTTTGGCATTTATATTAAAAATCATACTCAATTATCATGATTAAAGGATGACTTATGGAGAGCTTGAAATTCTGTGCAATATTTCCTCTTAGCAATGAAGGTTCTTCTTCAAGTCACTTGGTATTCATGCATAAACTTCATGTCCTTCCAAAATCTAGTGCTAACCTGGAAAGGACTCTGAAAGGTAGACACTTTGTTAGTTATCCAGAGTGTTCTTTTTTTTAACATTTTTTGAAAAGATATTTAGATTTCATAATGTTACATAAAAATATAAGGGATTCCCATATTCCCCACTTTCTGCACCTCCCATAATTTCCCACATTAACTTATATCTCTTGTTTCTTTCTCTCATTGCATTGTACTGGTAGGAGCTTCCAGTATGCTGTTAAATCACATTAATGTCATAGGCTTGATTTCTTCTATATTTGAGGGGAATTCTTCTATTCTCCTGTCACAGGACACCATCAGGTCATTTTGGAAAGTAAGAATGTGTCATTTACTTAATTCCTTCCTTAGTTATTTATCTGTAATTCTATATCCTGAATTGACTCAGACACATCTATTTTCCAAAAATGGATTCCTTACCTGGAAATTTTCAAAATTTGATATTGAGATATAAGTAGGATTATATATCCAAGTATTGCATTTACTTATATCTGTGATGACTTTTCTCATTCTTACTTTTATGTATTTCTGTTCAATCTCTGTGTATTTATATTTCTATGAGAATTAACTTCAAACTATTTTTCTCTATTTGATGGCTTTTGCAAAAGAATTGGCAGCTTAGGCGAACAAAACAGCTGCAGTGAATTGGCACCCAGTGGAGGGGAGGGGTGAATCTGCTGAGGGAGTTGATTTGGCTAGCTGTCCAGAGATAAGCCCCGGGCTCTGCAGAGCCGGGGAGAGGGAGTATTCTCCGAGAGAGGGAGGGTTCTGACAGAAGGCAGAGAGGGGATTTTTTTGCCATCGATTTGGTTGCCTTGACCTGCTCATAACTTTGGGGAGCAGATAAGCTGGCTTGAAACAGCACCAGGCTAAGAGGAGTGGCGAATCTGCTGAGGAATCCTGATTTACCAGCAGCCCAGTGACTCTGGGTCTTGGATCCAGAAGGGGCGGGGTCGGCTGTTTTTAACGTTCTGCACTGACAAACATCGGAGCTTCAGCTTCCATGGGGAGTCCAGGAATCAGGAAGTGCTTGAATAGTTTCCACGAGCCCAGTTAGGGTCCCCTCTGTGACGGGGGTAGTCTAGAGGAGGACTTATTTTTGGTCCTGTATTCCACACAAATAAATGAATAAATAAATAAGACGGTCACTTTTATAAATGAAAAATAAATTCTTTTTAATTTAGTTTAATAGCTAAAAGCTTCTTCAGGACCTGCATATAGAACCCTGCGGGGAAATTGATTGATAAACACAAGCAGGCTGAGAGGATCCACGGGGAACCCAGTGGAACATTGATCCCTCTTAGCTTTGTTTGACTGCTTGTCTGTGTGGTTGTTTGGTTTTTCTGTTTATTTGTTGTGTCTTGCTTTTCTTTCCTCTTTTCTCCCCCCTTTCTTTTTTCTTTTCCTTTTTTTTAAATTAGGTGCTGCTAGCTTGTCTCTTCTTTGCTATGCTTCTTCTTCAGTAATTTCCCATTATCTGTCTATATTGATTTTGTATTCCAAATTATCTCTTATCCTTCCTTCAATTTTCTGCTTTCTGCTTTCTGTTGTGGCTATTAAATACCACATTTTTTCATATGCCCACAATTCAAGGGTGTCAATTTCTATTCTATCTATTTTGTTTTCTTTTTCTTTTTATTAATATTAACTCTTTCCTTTCAGCCCTTTCTTCACTCTTTCTCTACCTTCTCATAATTCTAGCCTTCTAAAACATTATATATATATTCCTCTATTTGGTTTCCCAGTCCATTGTAGGTACTCCACTTTTTTTCCTATTACTCTACACTGGCTACATGAGTTAAATATTCATTCCATTAAGTCTTATCTGGCCCCTCTTCTAACTTTTATCAATATTACTATTATCCTTCTTCCTTTCTCATATCTTTAGATTTCTCTAGCCCTAATCTTTTGCCATCAAGGGAACATAGAAAGAAGCAAGGAAGTAAAATAAGAAAAACAAGTATCAAAGAGAAAACTTAACACACATGCAGAACCAAAAGCTAAATAAAACTCTAGAGCAGAGAGAGAAGCTAATCAACGGAATAAATCCATCAAGATAAAATGATGACTAGAGGGCAACAAAAAATTACAAACCACACTGACAAACAGGAACACATGGACCAATCCAATGAACAAACTAAAAACCAGGAAGTGATGAAGAACATCGAACAACTAATCAAAGATTTCCAAACGAATATCATGGACCAAATTAAAGAAGTGAAGAAAGAGATTAAGAATATAAAGAAGACACTGGGAGAACATAAAGAAGAAATTGTAAACATACCTAAAAAGATAATGGATATGATGGTGACCAATGGCACAATTCAAGAAATAAAAAAGATGCTGGATTCACATAACAGCAGATTTGAACAGGCAGAAGAAAGAATTAGTTATGTAGAAGACAATACAACTGAAATCAAACAGATAGAAGAACAAATAGACAAAAAGATAGGAGAAAATCCAGCAGGGACTCAGGGAATTAACCGACAACAGAAAATGCACAAACATAAGGATTATGGGCATCCCAGAAGGGGAAGAGAAGTGAAAGGGAACAGAAGAAGTATTGAAGGAAATAATGGCTGAAAACTTCCCAAACCTATTGAGAGAGATGGATATGCAGATCCAGGAAGCACGGCACACCCCAAATAGTATAAATACCAACAGGCTTACTCCAAGATATATATTTGTCAAAATGTCCAATGTTCTAGACAAAGAGAAAATACTCAAAACAGCAAGAGAAAAGAGAATCATGACATACAAGGGAGGCACAATAAGATTAACTGCTGAATTCTCAGCTGAAACCATGGAGGCAAGAAGAAAGTAGTATGACATAGTCAAAATACTAAAAGAAAAAACTCCCGGCCACGAATTCTCTACCCAGCAAAACTGGCATTCAAAAATGATGGAGAGTTCAAAATATTCACAGATAAACAGAAATTAAGAGAGTATGTCAATAAGAAACCTGTACTTCAAGAAATATTAAGGAATTCCTACAAGTTTAAAGGAAAAAACAAGGGAGAGAGAGTTGGAGGAGAGTTTAAAAGAAACTAAAAAACAAAAACAGAAAGAAACCAACATATGACATACATTAACTGAAAGAAAAAATGGCTAAAGTAAGAAATTTGTTATGAGTAACAACACTGAATGTTAATGGACTAAATTCACCTATCAAGGGACACAGATTGGCAGAATGGATAAGGAAATATAATACATCTATATGCTGTCTACAAGAAACCAACCTTTGACACAGGGATTCAGGGAGGCTGAAAGTGAACGGCTGGGAAACCATTTTACAAGCTAACAATAGCCAAAAAAGGGCAGGAATAGCTATTCTAGTATCAGACAAAATAGACTTTAAATGCAAAACTATTGTAAGAGAGAAATATGGACATTATATTAGTAAAAGGGGTAATCTCTCAAGAAGAAAGAACTATCATAAACATTTATGCACCTAATCGGGGTGCCTCAAAATACATGAGGCAAACTCTGGAAAAACTAAGTGGAGAAATTAATTCCTCTACAATTATAGCAAGGGATTTAATTACACCACTATCATCATTAGAGAGAACATCTAGACAGAGAATCAATAAAGAAACAAAGGCTTTCAACAATATATTAGAGGACCTGGACTTAATAGACATATACAGAACACTACACCCAAATACAGCAGGATTTACATTCTTCTCGAGTGCACATGGAAATACTCCAAGATAGGCCATATGCTAAGCCACAGAACATCTCTCAATGAATAATGGAAGATTGAGATTATACAAAGTAATTTATCTGAACACAATGGAAAGAAATTGGAAATCACAAAGGGCCAGAGAAACAGGTTAGGCACAAGGATATGGAAGTTAAGCAACACACTCTTAGACAAAGAGTGGGTCAAGGAGGAAATCTCAAAAGAAATCAGTAACTACCTTGAAACTAATGAAAATGACAACACAACATATCAAAACCTATGGGATGCAGCGAAAGCTGTCCTGAGAGGGAAGTTCATAGCCATAAATACATATATTAAAAAAGAAAAAGAGTTAAAATTCAAGACTTAACTGCACACTTGGAGGAATTGGAAAAACAATGACAAACTAAATCAAAAGAAAGTAGAGAGACGGAAATAACAAAGATTAGAGCAGAACTAAAAGAAATAGAGAATAAGAAAGCACTAGAAACAATAAACAAAATCAAAAGCTTGTTCTTCGAGAATATCAATAAAATTGACAATCCATCAGCCAGACTAACAAAAAAACAGAGAGAACAGATACAAATACACAAAATAAGAAATGAGAAAGGGGATATCACTACTGACCACACAGAAATAGAGAATCATAAGTGGATATTTTGAAAAAATATTTGCCAAGAAGAATGATAATTTAGAGGAAATGGACAAGTTTCTAGAAACGCACAAACAGCCTACTTTGATGAAAGAAGAAATTGATAAACTCAACAGTCCAATTACAAGTAAAGAGATACATGTGCTCATCAAAAACCTCCCTTCTAAGAAAAGACCAGGACCAGATGGCTTCACAGGTGAAGTCTACCAAACATTCTGGAAAGAGCTAACAGCAATTGTGCTTAAGATCTTCCAAAAAATAGAAGTACAAGGAATATTGTCTAACTCATTCTACAATGCTAACACTACGCTAATACCAAAAGAAAAGAAAGATACCACAAGAATGGAAAATTACAGACCAATTTCTCTAATGAACCAAGATGCTAAAATCTTCAACAAAATACTTGCTAATTGCATTCAACAACATATCAAAAGGATTATACACCATGACCAAGTGGGTTTCATCCCAGGTATGCAAGGATTGTTCAATATAAGAAAATCAATCAATGTAATACGCCACATAAACAAACTGAAAGAAAAAAATCACATGATCATTTCTATAGATGCAGAAAAAGCATTCGACAAAATACAGCAGAGTTTCCTGATAAAAACACTGCAAAATATAGGAATAGGAGGATACTTTGTGAATATGATAAAGGGTATATATGAAAAACCCAATGCTAACATCATCTTCAATGGTGAAATCCTAAAAACCTTCCCTCTGAGATCGGAAAAAAGACAAGGATGCCCACTATCACCACTCCTATTTAACATTTTCTTATAAGTAATGTGCAAGCACTGATGCAAGAAAAGGACATAAAAGGCATCAAGATTGGAAAGGAAGAGTGAAAATTTCATTATTTGCAGATGACATACTCCTATACATAGAAAACCCTGAGAAATCTACAACAAACCTTCTATAACTAAAAAGGAGTTCAGTAATATTGCAGGCTATAAGATCAATGCTCAAAAATCAGTAGTATTTCTGTACACCAATAACGAGCAATCAGAGGAAGAAATAAAAAAAAATACCATTTAAAATAGTAACTAAAAGAATCAAATACCTAGGAATAAATTTAACTAAAGATGTAAAGGACTTATATACAGAAAACTACACAACACTGTTAAAGGAAATCAAGGAAGACTTAAAGAAATGGAAAAATATTCCCTCTTCATGGATAAGAAGATGAAACATCATCAAGATGTCTATCCTACTGAAACTAATCTACAGATTTAATGCAATCCCAATAAAAATCAACACTATATTTTTTGAGGAACTGGAAAAACTAACAACCAAATATTTTGGAGAGGTAAGAGGCCCCGAATTGCCAAGGACATATTGAAAAAGAAAAACGAAGTTGTAGGTATGACATTACCTTACTTTAAAACATACTACAAAGCTACAGTGATCAAAACCGCATGGTATTGGCACAAGGATAGACCTACAGACCAATGGAACTGAATTGAGAGTCTGATATAGATCCTCGCATATACAGTCATCTGATATTCGACAAGGCCACGAAGCCCACTCAGTTGGGAGAGAATGGCCTCTTTAACAAGTGGTGCTTGGAGAACTGGATATCCATATCCAAAAGAATGAGAGAAGAATACTATCTCACATCTTATACAAAAATCAAATCCAATTAGATCAAAGATCTAAATATAAGAGCCAAAACCATAAAGACCTTAGTTGATAATGTAGGGAAGCATCTACAGGAACTCGTAATAGGAAATGGTTATATGAACTTCACAGCCAAAGCACGAGCAGCAAGAGAAAAAATTGATAAATGGGATCTCATCAAAATTAAAAACTTCTGCACCTCAACGGATGTTATTAAGAAAATAAAACACAGCCTACACAATGGGAGAAAATGTTTGGCAACCATATATCTGATAGGAGCCTAATATCCTGCATATATAAAGAAATCCTACACCTCAAAAATAAAAAGACAAACAACCCATTTAAAAATTTGGCAAGTGACCTGAAAAGACACTTCTCCAAGGAAGAAATACAAATGGTTAAAAAGCACATGAAAAAATACTCGTCATCGCTAGGTATTAGGGAAATGCAAATCAAAACCACAATGAGATACCATCTTACACCCATCAGAATGGCAGCTATCTAAAAAAACATCAGAATGTAAGTGTTGGAGAGGATGTGGAGGAATAGGAACACTCATCCACTGCTGGTGGGATTGTGGAATGGCCCAGCCACTGTGGAGGACAGTTTGGTGATTCCTCAGAAAACTAACAATAGGTATTCCATATGATCCAGCAATTCTACTACTGGGTAGATACCCAGAAGAATTGAAAGCAAAGACACGAACAGATATATGCACACCAATGTTCATTGCGGCATTGTTCACAATTGCCAGAAGTTGGAATCACGACCGGTGCCCTTCAACAGATGAATGGATAAGCAAAATGTGGAACATACATGCAATGGAATATTACTCAGCTGTTAGAAAGACTAACGTGCTAACACATGGAATAACATGGATGAATCTTGAAGACCTTATGTTGAGTGAAGCAAGCCAGGCATTGAAGGATGAACCGTTTATGACCTCATTGATTTGAATTGAGGAAAGTTAACAGTCTCTGAGAACCACTGTCTGAAAGATAGATTAACGAGAGAGAGAGAGAGAGAGAGAGAGAAGGGTAGGTTGTTAGCCATCACCCATATGGTCATAATCTATGGTAAAGTGATAGAGTATAGTTACATATTGAAGAATAGGACATATGGCTGAACTATTACTGAATTTGGTGGTGCAGTGTTAAAAGATGTGTAGACTATGAAGGGCAGGTTAGAATACACAAGTCATGTAATTATGAATCTTGTCATCCCATGAGCCAAGACAGAGTAATGTCATATGCCCCAGGGGGTGGGGAGGAAGGAACAGAAAATATTAAATGTGTTATTTACTGGTCATGGGAAATATTCTTCATTACCTTTCAGTAATGGAAACAGGACATAGTAAATATCATCTAAAAATATTTAACTCTACCATCTAAAATGTAAACTATACTGTAAACCATTGACAATGTTTCATAGCCATGTTTTACTATCTGTATAACAGTTATAACAATGCTACCATACACACACATACACACACACACACAAAGTTTTAATATGGGATGGTGAAGGGGGAGGGAGTTTGGGTATATGGGAATCTCTAGTATTCCATGACTTTGCTGTGACCTAAAACTTCTTTGAAAACTAAATTAAAATTTGGGAGACAATGCAGAAAGAGAGGGGAAAGATGTCACGGTACCCACTGGACATCCGATAATGCAGTGATAAAAGGAGAAAAAAAATAATTAAAAAAATTGTTTTCTTTTGTTTTCTCCCAATTTCTTTTTTT
This sequence comes from Cabassous unicinctus, assembly GCA_029593785.1. Taxonomy (NCBI): domain Eukaryota; kingdom Metazoa; phylum Chordata; class Mammalia; order Cingulata; family Chlamyphoridae; genus Cabassous; species Cabassous unicinctus. Next base: position 8,186 of record JAQZBX010093120.1, read on the forward strand.
CAATGTCCCAATCTGTTAATTATATTTTATTTTTAGTTCCTTTTTTCTGACTTTCCTTCTATTTTATCTCTTGAATTTAAGCTTATCACTATTATTTCATTTTCCTATTAATTGTATTTATTTATTATATGGACTTCATCTTCAAGGAAGGTTTAGGTCACAGAAGGATTACAATGAGGGCTGCAGAAGATCATTGGTGGGGGGTGTCTAGGATGGGGGATTCAGGGGAGTAAGTGCATCTGAATATACATGAAAATTTTATAAAATTTTTCAAATGATCAGGGAATGGACATGGTCATGGTGGATAGACAATACCTCAATAAATGAGGGAATACTGAATTCCCAGCTGGGAGAGCTCTGCCACATTCTCCAAGTGATCAGCAACAGTCCCCCGAGTGCAGGGGCAGTGTCTGGCAAAAGAGGAAGGCCCACTGTTGGGTTCTTGTTATTGATGACTAGTCTTATGAATCTATGCTCTTGTAATTGAAACTTGGCCTACTGTTATAGGGTGCCTAAGGTTTGCCACCTGAGAGCCTCCTTGTTGCTCAAATGTGGTCTCTCTCTATGCCAAACTCAGCCTATTAATGCATTACCTTCCCCCCAAAGTGGGACATGACTCCCGGAGATGAGCCTCCCTGGCAACGAGGGAATAATACCAAGTGCCAACTGGAAACACGACTGGGAAAAAAAAAACTTGAATAAAATGGGGAAAAGGTAAAGACAAATAAGTTCATGTGGCTAAGAAGCTTCAAAGAGAGTCGGGTGGTCATCCCAGAGGTAATGCTTACGCACACCTCAGTAGGATCTCATAGAACACCAAAGTGATATCACCCCACACAGAGGGACTCCTTAGGGCTCTGGAGATACCCAGGTCTTATATAAGGGGGGATAGCCCCAGAGATTGACACCTTGTCAATGGACTCTACTTTGGAATCTGTGCCCATGAGAGTGACAGTCTTGGACTCCAATAAGTCCTTCCTGCACATGGTCCATCAGTCCCTTCTATTCAAACCTATATGTGAGGCTGGAGTTTGTAGGTGTACTTCCAGATAATGGAGCCTCTGGCCTGCCTACATGCCTGAGATTACATGCCTGGAATCTCAGTGGAGCTGCAACTCCTACTCTACAGCTCAATGGACTCACCCAAGTCACCTGGTGAAGAAACGATGATGGACAAAAGCCATCCCAGGGAATGGAGAGAGCATGCAGCTGAAGGCAGGATAATCCCATCCACCATATCTATGGGACATAAGCCCACTCTCACTTGGAGATGGAGTGGACATCACCATTCCAGTCCAATCAGGACTGGGGAAGAGCTATGGACTAGAGTGGACTCAATGGTATTCTGTTGTAGACATATTGGGATTCAAGCAATGGAAGAAATTATAACAGTGAGGTGAAACCAGTGGCCACTAGACGCTTTTGGGGCAGGGAGGGGAATAGCAGTTGTAATATAGGGGCTTTTTCAGGACTTAGGGGTTGTCCTGAGTGACGTGGTGACAGATATAGGCCATTTTAGAGCAGCATATACCATGCAGAACTGTGTGGGAGAGAGTGTGGCTTATGATGTAAAGTGTGGTCTATGCTTAGCGGCAAAGCCCCAGGATGTGTATATCCATTGCAGGTGATGTGCCACACTAATGAAAGAGGTTTATGTGAGATGTTATGGGAGGTATGGGAGGGGGAGATCACGGGAATCCCTGTAATTTTTGTGTAACATCTATGTAACCTAAGCATCTTTTAAAATATATTTGAAAAAATTATTATAAGCAGCTTTCTCATGTTGTCATGATTTTCATATTTTATGACCTATTTAATGATATGATATTTCATATATTTTATTAAAAGCATTTATTTGGGAAAAAAAAAAGAATTTACTGTGAGATTTCTTTTACAGTTCTAAGATTTTTTGCCTTTTAATTCATTTAATTCATTTTATCTTTATTATTTACTCCCTTCTTTTTTGCCTAAGTTGTGTTTATGGAACTTTTATCAAAAATATTAACAAACTTATTTTAATTAACTTTTTTCTTTTTATTATTATTTTTAAAGAAGCTGTATATTATATAAATGTTACATCAAACTGTAGTAGATTCCTATATTCCCCACCCCCTTCTCCTCCTATACTTTTCCCCATTATCAACAACTTTCATTAGTGTGGTACATTTGTTACAATTGGTGAATATATATTATATATTATATTATATAAGGGAATGAATATATTATGTAGACATATTATGTAGATGCATTGCTACTAACCATCATCTAGAGTTGACATTATTATTTACCCTTTGCACTTGACAATTTTATATATTTTTACAGTATGTATAATGACCTGAATCCATCATTGCAATGTAATGTAAAACAATTCCAATGTCCCCAAAATGCCTCATATTCCACCTATTCTTCCATCTCCTTTTCCTCAAAACCACTGGTGACCACTGCCTTTATATAAATGATACAAATTCTTCCATTACTAGAATAATGTCTATTTTAGTACATATTTGCATTTCCTCTTATATTTGTTAATTCCTCAATCTTGAAGATTTTGGAACAGTGAAACCCACTGCACTTCCAGTTGAGAGGCTGGCAATCACTTGCATTAGATCCTTTGGGGTAGATAAATGGAACTCTCTTTCTTGTATTTGTAGATAGTATCTGTTTAAGGGATGGGCGTTGTCCATCATCATCATTTTGTTAGTTGTCCTGGATGAGTCTAATGAATTGGAGGAGATGGGGCAAATGGGAGGCCCTATGTTTTTGATGCAACATTTATGTAATCTAAAACATCTTTAAAAATAAGAAAATATTTTAAAAAACAAAATTTTATAACATAATTGCAATATCATGGACACAATGGAGGGAGGAATCTCATTCTTAATGACATTAAACCTAAAATACAGGTAACAAGAAATGAGAATGATATTCATAAACAATATTGTACAAATGTTTACCAAATATCTAGAGCAAACTTTTTCTTACTATAGGAAAAACGTGATCTTAGAAAAATATCAACTCTTTATAAATTAATTTACATCTTTAATAGAATCATCATTAAAATTCCATGGACATTTTCCTTGCATGGGGCGAGATGATTCTAAATTTATCTAGTAAAATAAGGGAATGAAGTTATGTCAAAATACTAGGTGACTTTCTCTCTTCAACATTTAAATATATTATGTAGACAGATAATTAAAAATAAGGGTCAGAAAATTTGACAATTTGCTCACTGTAAAATATAAAAATCAAGAAACAGATGACATTTTAAAGAATATGATCAAAGAAACACTGGACTTTAATTACTGAGCACAAGAGTTTTATTTATTCATCAAAGGGAAAATATACTAAAGCAAAATAGAGAAAATTGTATATACGAGGAGGGTATATGAGAACTCTGTACTTTCCCTGATTTTACTGTAACCCTGTAACTGTGGTAAAAAAATGTTTAAATAACATTAAGCAAACCATTTCATATCATTAAGAAAACATTGAGTAAATGTCTAAACATGAGTGGTACGTAAAGAGAATATGCCTATTCCATGTGATAGAATATTTTTAATTTTATGAGCATTAAATTCTATTGGAAATTGTCCATTATATTGACTTATTTGAAAAGAGGAATGTCTTTATTTAGTCTCCATTTCTGTTGAATTTATATCATAAATATTGTCATCTAAATCAAATGTAAACAATGGTTAGAATTAGAGTGGATGTTAATTTTTTAGCCATAGGATTGGCAAAGGCTCTGGGGAATGTAACATGTACCAATGACTCAAAGGTAGAACAAAGAAAGGATATTTCAAATAATTGGAAGATATGGCCTTGAGTTGGGAAATTTCCATTCTCACAGCATTGAACTGTAAGGCCAATAATAGCCACATTTTATTGTGGAAAGGGTTGATAGTGTTGGGGTCCTAAGCAAATGTTATAGCATTAGATTCCAGGTAACAAAATAATCAACATTTGTCAGCAAAGATAAACAATTATTAGACAAGATGAATGG